>ML835200.1:23598-48696 GCA_009831015.1 Picea engelmannii | reverse complement strand
GCAGAATTATGATTGAACTTAGATGAGGCTTAGAAGCAATGTGCCCTACAATTGAATGATTTGGATGAAATTAGGCAAGATGCCATCCAACGAACGATATTAGTCCAAAACCAGAGGATCAAGTGGCATAACAAGTTTATTAAGAAGAAGCACTTCCAACCTGGTGATTGGGCTTTGTTGTTTGATTCCCGATTCAAAACCTTCAAAGGCAAACTCACCACTCGGTGGTTGGGCCCTTACGAAGTAGACACTGTATATGACAATGGAGCTGTAAAAATTAAAACAATTGATGATGGACAAGTCTCCTTTGTAGTAAATGGACACTGAATCAAATTTTATCATAAGCCCATTTCGAAAGAGGACTTTCTACAGGTCATGCCAACTGACAAAGAATTGGCCTTAGTAGATGGGGAAGTTCCCCCTTGTTCTTAATTTTTTTTTCTGAATTTCCTACTATATATATGTAAATAGTTTTTGAATTTTGTTAATAAGGCAATTCTAGAGATTTCTGTAAGTATTTATTTCACCAGGAGTACACAGTTTCAAGGATATTTCTTCAAAACATTGTTTCACTTGAATTTTGTGTCTGATAAAGCATCAAATGAATATTGACTTATTGTAATTAGCCATATTTTTGCAAAAATTCTCATTTTTTAGGCATATTAAAGCAGTTTCTCTTGAAACTCTTCACCATTGTATAAGGAAGTGATACCATAACTATCAAGCCTAGAGGTCTCTCGTACATTTTTTCCAAGAAACCTGAGTAAGTGAGTCAAGTTTATTTGTCAAAGAGTAAAAAGTAGGTCTAATTAGTGGCTAGTCATGGAAACATCATAATAATTACAAAAGAAGAAAGTGAGTTGAGCCTAGAGATACCTTTATGTTCTTTCTCAATGGTACCATCCACTACACACTAAATAGCTTGATTATATCATATCTTTAGATAATACACGTCCGCTTAAGTACCCTTTACATCAGGACAATCACTAAGTAATATAACAGAAAGTCATCCTCTAACATAAATACCATCCCAATTGAAAAAAATAAATAAATTGTTTTCAGAGTTGTCCCCCCATCTTCTTGCATAAAGAAATCTTATACTAAAATCTTAAAAGATGGAGGGCTAGTCTCTGAGGGTGTAAGAAGCTAACCTGTCGGGATATTGAACAGGTCTACTAGCAGCGGGTACTGGCCTGTGGTATGACTAGGTAAACCCATCAGAGTACTGAAAAGGCTTGCTGGTAGTGGGGCATTCTACCTAGTGAGGATGGTAATCTAACAAAAATAAATAATAAATTTAAACTTGTCCTGATGTACGGTATTACTTGCAGACAAAGATGACATGAAGTATGTGTGGTTAAGCTAAGGTTAATGAACTCCATAAGTTTTCCATTGGGAAATAAATCTAAGACTATCTTGAAACTCTCTTGCCTATATCTTCTTATCTATATATAGGATCTCTTATCCTATAGGTGGGCCATCTTCTAACCGTCTCGTCAGACCAATCTGTGAAATTTATCTTTACACTTGACATAATATAAATCTTCAGCTATTGGGGGATACTAACTGGTTTCCTATACTTTTGATTGTGAGGTGTCACAATACTCAGGTGTGGAGGAGGGGTTCATAAGCTGACAAATGATCATTTCCTAGAGAAATAAATCTTTGCAAGAGTTTTTGTATTATTTCCATGATACAGGTTATTATATTAATAGTCATTTTATTTTTGAAGTGCTAAACTCCTGTGTGCTATAAATTACTGGACATATACTTAACATACCATTCTTTATCGGTTTATCTTTCATTACAAGCTGTACATTGTAGGTTTGACAATACATGTTTTATGCTTGCTATAACCTGTTCATTGTAGGTTTGACATTATATGTCATATGCAAAAGGATTGAGTGAGCATGATGGAAAAATCAACAACAAGGGAACATTCTGCCTCTGCTCATTTACCACTGTGATTGTCAAAAACACTTCAAATTTGTAGGCTATCCATTATAAGAAGAGCAAATGTACTTAACACAAAGGTACCGTATGAAGTATTGTATGAGGTGCCATATGAAATGTCGTATGAGGTGCCATATGAAATGTCGTATGAGGTGCCAAACAAAGTACCATATGAATTACACACCAGTAACTGTCCTAGATTCCAGGTAACTAGAAATCAATTACATTCAATTGAATTGGTTGCAGACAATTGATTGAATATGCTTTATATGTTCATGATCAAATGTCCAAGTCAAAAGACTTGGACATTGATCTAACTGGGCATCATTACATTTCCCCTAAAAACAAGCCTCTGAATTCTAAATTTCCCACACATGACAGCTCGTGCACACATGTGTGCAACCTACTCCACTATAGGCGCATTCAAAATTGAGTTGGGCAACCATTATCTCAATTCACCCTTGCCGTTTTCTCTGCACTGCGTTAAGAAATCACACCCAACCTCTGCCATTTTTTCCCCTGTTTGAATTACGTTTGACTCATGCCCAATTTGTGCCATCTCTTGGCTCAATCACACCCTTGCCTGGTGAATTTCGCCTCTGCCATAATGCCTAGGAGGTACAAACCCTCTTCCTATGCAGATCTTTTTTCCATTCTCAGAATTTGCATAATGCAGAGAAGTTTTTTTTGCACGTAGGCTGGGGGCCATTTTTGTCTAACTTGCAGGGCCAGGATGACAACCTCTCCATGCAATTTTCCATTGGTTTTGATGGGAAGACAACATGCATGGGGTCTCTTTCCTTTGAAGTTTCATAAGAGTTCATTGTTGTAGCTACGAAGCTCCCAAGAATGGGAGATAGGTGGTTCAAAAACCATCAACTGTCGCGCTCAATTTATAACAGGGTTTTTAAGCTCGAATTCGAGAACATTTCAGGAGCAAAAGGATATTCTAGGGAGTGGATAAAGGTGGAATTGATCAACCCTCTCATCGTCATCACAAGGTTGATTACATGTGAAGGTAGATACTCCACTTTCAAAGCTTGTCATTTCAAATTGCTGGCTCATTTTCTGTTCAACAAACCTTTGAACTTCCCCTTCTATTTTCTAAAAAGCTTGGAGAAGATGTCCTCTCAAGTGAGGAAGAATGTGACTAACCCCCACAATAATCTCTTTCACCATGGCTTGATAAAACTCCTTGTCCTAGCCGAACTAGAGAAACAGGGGAAAATTTGGGATGCCTTTATATACCAATTTGCAAACCCTCACTTGACAATTAAGACCGACAAAAATCCACTTAGCCTAAGAA
Source organism: Picea engelmannii (assembly GCA_009831015.1). Lineage (NCBI taxonomy): Eukaryota > Viridiplantae > Streptophyta > Pinopsida > Pinales > Pinaceae > Picea > Picea engelmannii. The sequence goes on along the minus strand of ML835200.1, from coordinate 45,437 downwards.
CTATCTCTCCATCCAAGCCTCACTCTCCAAGAACTCCAAACCCCCTTGTACAAACCCTCTCTTTTCGGGAACAATACAAAAAGCTTGTTGATATCCCTACTTCTTCATCGGGTAAAAAGACCAAGAGCAAAGACTAAAAGAAGCCTATTGTTAACCCCCCAATGCCTTAAATCTCTCTTGATCCTACACCTAAAAAGATCCAAGAAGTAATCCAACACGACTTTCCCATTGTTCCCACAAATAGGAGGGGAGCCAATCGATTTGGTAAAGGACCCATTCAAAAGAGTACCTAGAGCACAAGAACAAAACCTTATGCAAAACCCATGCCTACTTTGGATCCTATCCAAGTGTCCTCCAATCTTGAGATCCCTCACAAGAGACTTAGGGATGTTTCTACGGATGGATTAGAGCCACTAAGAAAGACAAAATCAGAACCTACCTCTCCTTACCAATCCCCCATCACTCCTACTTCACCCATGCCTACTCTAGATCCTAAGACTGATAGGTTGTCCACATCCCTCAAAGGATCTAAGCCTTCCTTAGAGATCACCGATTCTGACCCAACCATTGAGAAGCTACAAAAAGAAAACCATTATTTTCTCCAATAGTTGGAAGAAAGGAGGACAATAGACACACACCTTCATCATGATAATGCAGTCCTTCAAGAAAAGGTTAACTCCCTTCAATGGTTGGTTGATGAGATGACCAAATCCAACCGCAGGCTCAGAGCACAATTGAAGCAACACAAGAGGCACAAGGCAAAGTCTTCAAAGAAAGAAGGAGAAGCTTCCAAAGTTGATCGTCCTCAGCATGCCTAGTCACGAGGGGTAACTTCTTTTTGTTTGCAGTGGGACTTGCAAAATCGTAAGTGTGGGGGCAATGTTGGGCCCGAGATATGATCAATTTTATGACAGTTATTAGACACTTTTTCTGAATGTACATATGTGTTTTTCATGTTTTGGAGAATCTTTTTGAAGATTTTTTTGCTAAAACGGTATGATCTACACCAGGTATGTATGATTTGTGTTTAATGTTGATATTGAGTATAATTCATCATGTTTTTATGTTTCCAAGTATCTAATTCACATTTTTTGGTGTTACAGGGAAAAACTGCATCATGTTTCTGCTTCCAGCACCCAGTCTGACACTCCTTCCAGTATTCGATCTAGTACCCGGTCCAACACTTAGTCCAACACTATGTCTTGCACAAAAATAGTGGGAGATTTGGCAGTTATGGTATTGGCGGGCAGTGGTGGGCGAATTAGGAACATGGGTTTTTCTCGTGCTTGCCCCCTCCAGCTACTAAACCCTTGATAACTCAATTTAAGTTGTTAAGCAGGGCGATTATTGGCTCGCTCTATTTTGGCAGTTAGGGCACCATTAATGTAATTTGCCGAATTTAGAAGTGGTTCGACCCTCCTGTGGTCGACCGCTTGGTCTGTAAATAATATAAATACCACTGTGGTGGTCAAATAGAAGTTAAGCAGTCGAAGTATCAGTGTGATAGAGAAAAACATGATTTTACTCTGTTTTTCCATTTTTCATTGCCGGATTATATAAAAACTGTGTTTTTGAGTTTTCATGGTGAAATCGAATTGCTGAGTTCGTGGTGTGATTTTAGGAAGTCACCACAACTTGTTGGGGGGCCCACCAATAGTCTAGTAACTTTTCTTTAAGTTGTTTATGCATTTTATAGCTTAGTTGTCTCGTTTTATTTCCTGTACATGCATTATTATTTTGTTAATTAATTTGTTGTTGTACTTTAATTGTCTTAACTCTCTTTTGTAGGTTAGTATGAAGGCTTGTGTTAGCATGCATTGATCTTATAGTTAGGAACGAATTTGCAAATTCATAGACTAACCCCATGTGCAATTAGATGTTAGATTATGTTTTATTTATGATTTTAGAATTAAATTTAAAGCAAAGTTTAAAACAGAGTAGAACAAAGTTTTAATTTGAGTTTTCTTTAACAAGGATTTGATGGATGGATAGGATTAATTTCAGTTTTTAATTATAGATTGCTTATTTCATTTTTTATGTAGATCTTGCTTAATTAGTTGTTGGTTAATGTATTTGGTAGTTTACTTTTTACTGTCATGTTTTAATTTTTGTTCCTAAGCATTTTCCTTATTGCAGTTTGAATTGTTAAGATAGATTATAGCATCGTTTCATTTTATGTAATTTCTTTCCTAAAATTAGATTGCAATTATATTTCTTAGTTAATGATTGAATTTAATTATGAAGTTTGTTTACATAGCATAGAAGTACAATTATGATCTCGTTATATTGTTGATGGTTAATAAATAAACATGTAGGGTAATTAACATTGTTTCTGTAATGCCTAAATTCTCATTGGATTGTTTAATCCATACCTTTCACTTTGCTATTGAGATTAGTATTGAGCTTATACCGCTTGAATTATCCTTTGTTGTCAAGTTCCATCGAGATATTATACGACACTGGAGACATTCACACAACCATCAACACTATATTTGAGTTGTCATAGGTTAGAAGATATAGTTTCTTGCTTTTGTAGATTAGAAGATATAGTTTCTTGCTTTCGTAGATCAGAAGATATAGTTTCTTTCTTTCGTAGATAGTTTTATTGTTGTTGTAGGGTAGATAGTCTCTTGCGTTGATAGATTAAAGAGAAGTTTTGCTTATAATAGATTAGAGGTTAGTTGTTAGTTCTTCTTGCTTTAAATTAAATAGATTTCCTTTTATGAATTAGAAATAGTTTGAAGTTTGAATTAAGAGTATAGTTCACTTGCCTCTTAGGTTAGATAGTTGTTAAATGAGAAGTTTTAATCAGATTATTTGCAGTAGAAGTTATCTTAGAGTAGTTAGTTGTTTACTTTCTTTAATAGGTTAGCTAGTTGTTTTGTCTACTTGCTTTAATAGGTTAGATAGTTGTTTTTCTTACTTGTTTACTTGCTTTACTAGAATAGTTGCTTGTTTGTTTATTTACTTGATTTCATAGTGTAGTTTCTCATTAAATTTAGGTAGGCAAGTTTGCTTTTTCTTTTTGTTATGAACTAGTTTTCTTTACATAGGGTTTTTACTTGCTTTCTTAGAACTATCCATCGATCCTTGGTCCAAAAGTACTTAGGTTACATAGTTTTAAGTTGCTTAGTAGGGATTTCTCATTAGATAACTTTGCTTGAATAAATTAACCCTTATATAGCCACTTCTTTAGTTAGACTATACTACTACCAACCCTTCTACCTTTGGCATATTTTTTGATACAACTCTAAGTTTACTTACCCCAGGTTGACAATTTAATTGAGGGTTTTTAGTGTGTTTTTAGTGCATATACATCACCCATCAACAATATTTAAATAAAGAAGGCCAGAAATAAACTGCTCATAAGATATTTTGGGAAGTGGCATACCCATACATATGACTGCCACATGATTCAAAGTGATAGTCAGTCAAAGCTTTCTCAGCTTCATCGTAAGTGAGACATCGTCGAAAAATGGAGTCAATACCACGGTGATAAAGAGTGTCACCATGAATGATGTATTGGTGGGCTTGATACCGTATATGATGACGATATGTACTAGATAGATTGGGCCAGAAAGTTTGATTCTAGAGATAGATAATAATATCTCTGTACCACACATCATCATAACTGATCATAAAAAGGGATTTGTCAGGTAAGGAATCCTCTGCCACATTTTATGTCTCAATGGAGGGAAGGTCACATATCAGTTCGACGAAAACCAATTATTTCTTAGACTTAGCGTGTTCAAACTCCAAGTAAAATTCCTGGAGAATCACTATCCATTTGGAGTACTTTCCCCCTAGAAATTGTCGGTTAAGGATATGTTGCATAGGGTTGCAATCAGAAATAACAGTGGTATTGTGTAATAAGATATAATGACGAAAACATTGGACAACTTGAACCACTGCCAAGTTCAGTTTCTCCACATGTAGGTATTTTTTTTGGTAGTCGTGAGACTCTGAATCAAATAGTATATCACATGTTCGTCATTGGAATAATCCTCTTGGAATAATACCATGTCAATGGTAGAGTTTGAAGAAGCTAATTAGAGGAAGTAATCTCGATTATAGTCAGGGGGAAACAATAATGGTGTATGGGTTAAGGCAAGTTTCAAAGCTTCAAAGGATTTGTTTACAGTATCGTCCCATACAAATTCGTAACCTTTCTTGAGTAGCTGAGTGAATCCTTTCATCAATTTAGCATAATTGGGGATGAAACGACGCAAGAAGTTTGCCTTCCCTTGCAAACTTTGGAGTTGGCATAGCGTGGAAGGAGGAGGTAGATTAAGGATAGACTCAACCTTCAAGGGGTCTACTTGAATCCCATGTATCGACACAATAAACCCAAGAATTTGACCGGACTCCACACAAAAAACACATTTGTGTGGGTTTAAGCGGATACGATAATAACAACAATGTACGAAAATGGCCCTCAAATGTGTCGGGTGATCTTGGAAATGCGTGGAATGCGCTAGTAGATCATCAAGATAGGGTTGTACAATGTGCTTAATATCATGGAAAGCATAAGACATAGCACGCTGAAAATTTGCGCCATCATTCTTGAGACCAAAGGGTAATTTCCGGTAGGAAAAGGTTCCCCAAGGGAAAATAAAAGCGGTCTTGTGTTGGTCCGCATGTAGAATATTAATTTGATTATAGCCGAAGAAACCATCCATCAAAGAGAAGATTTCATTGCCGACATAGTCTTCGATGATTTGGTCAATGAAAGGGGTCGGGTAATTGTCCTTAGGACAAGCCTTATTGATGTCCCTATAATCTACACAAATGTGGATGTTACCTTGTTTCTTATTCACCGGAACTAGATTGGATACCCAATCAGTCAAATCCATGGGATATACAAAGCCAAATTTAAGAATTTTTTCAACTTCAAGCTTGATAGAAACAACTTTGCGTGGATGCACTAGGAGAATTCTCTGTCGAACAGGTTTAGTGTTCGGGTATGTCTTAATCTTGTGCACAACGATATCATGATCGATACCTAGAATTTCTTCGTAAATCGAGGTGAAAACGTCACAAAATTCTTGGAAAAGGGCTTTATACGTGTGGACCTCATCAGTAGAACATGAGGCCCCGATATGAACATTCTCCACAACTCCGGGTTTAATGGATATGTTGAGAGGGACCGTAGGTTAAATTTTTCTCAAGTTCACTTTGTACAAAACATCGTGTGTTGACTCAAGAACTAAAGGAATAACTACAACAATCGACAGAGTCGAAATCCATTGGTAACTCTCTATGGTGTCATGCTCGAGGAAGAGAATGGAGCGATGATGCCCATCATCCCAGGGGGTGTCTTCCATTTACATGACTGACATTGCCATCTCATCCGTAGGAAAATTCATGTGAAACGGATCAGGAGATGAATCAAAGAGAGAAGGAGAGGAGGGGGTTATTGATTGAATAACTTGGTAAGCAGATTCAACTAGACTTAAAGGAATCTTATCACCATAACGAGGGTAATCACTAGGGCTAGGTACTACCCATGGTTCATATGACTTAGGGGTTTCACGAATAATGGTGGATATCATGTTAATAGAGGCAACAAAAGGAGGGGGAATATCGGGTGGTGGGATTGGAAATGTACCCATCAAAGTTGAATCTTTCAAAAGACTCACTCCAACATTCTTGTAACCAGGAGGTGTCTTCAAGATAAAGGGAACGTTTCTAGTATGCGAATCTAAATTAAAGAAGGCCAGTTGGTCAACAGTAATGAGCTTTCCTTGGTGTGGGAAACGTAACACACAGAAAAGGGTAGACACAACTACATGCATGGAATCAATCCATCTACGACCAAGTAAAAGGTTATAATCAAGAGGTGCATCGAAGATCTGAACCTCAACATTGATTGATTTACCTTACAACGTAATAGACAACAAGGGAAGAACATCATAGGGTTTAAAACCTGTACCATTGAAGGAATTAAGTGTATTGTGTGATTCGATGAGGGTAGGAGAGCCAATGGATTTCCAACAAGTGATGGACATGATGCAACTCGAGGCTCCTTCATCAATAACAGTTCTACAAATATTCTTGTTTTCAATAAGAACTTGGATCTGAAACGTTAACTGAGGAGGAAGCCTTGGAACGTGATCTTCCAAGTCAAATATTATTAGATTAGTATCTGTGGGATCAATTCCACCATTGGCCTTTAACAATTCCTTCCTTTGAGTAGGGAAACTTTGAAGGACTTTGAGAGATGACATCATAGAGGGTGTTTGCGCAAGGTCTTCTACAATACTGTAGTCTTGGGTAGCACGTGCGTGAGGATTGAACACAAACTTTTGAACAACGCCCTTGGGAGGAGGGAAAAGAACTTTATCGAGACCCGATCTTTTGAGATGAAGAGGACTGTTGGTAGGTGAAGTTGGTGGAGAAGGTTGAACCAACAAAGGTGTTATATGATCAACTTTCTCTTTTGATGGAGAGTAATATTTGGCTCATGTTGCGACTGCAACTTCATTCTTTTTAGAATCACCAGTACACAGAAGGAAATAAGATGAGGTAGAAGGAGAAGCTTGGTCATGAATGACTAGTTGGGCTTGTTGTTGAGAAGGGAAAGGTCGTGACAAAATGATAGGTGTAGAAATATTTCCAGTTCCTTGGAGGAACTTAGTAACCTCAACGTGTCTTGGACAATATTTCATGTAATGATCGTCACCACAAATAAAGTAGGGGTAATGAGGTTTATGTTTATCTTTCTCATCAGTGATTTGTGTTTTGGGTTTATCAGATTTTGGATTACTATTCTTGTCCTCCTTATTCCTACCCTTCGCTTTCTTTTTATTTTGATTATTTCCGATAGGCGTGGATTGAACAGAATTAACTTCATGAGTCTTACCGGTGGAAGGAGTAGGAGCAGGAGTATTTTGTGCATTAGAATTATTAGATTTGGGATTGGTGTGACCGACGTGTGTGGATGGTGTCTCAGCATGAAATGTGCCAATCACACCATCAACATCATGAGAAGCTGCTAGAGGTGTTGGGGTAGGGTTTGTGGAAGGACGAGGAGCATCAGGGATCAAATCGTAAAGTGTTCCCATTTGTGAATAAATGAGATTGAGATAATGAGAATGACTAATATCTTTCTCTTCAGTGACAACACCACCCATGGAGACATCACGAGCGATAGGTCCAATGAGTGATTTGGTAAACCACTCAGCCAATAGTTGATTAGGAAGGGGAACTTTGATTAAACGTCTTCTCCTCCTCCACTCGTGGATGTGATCAAAAATATGAGTGGACGAGGATTGCTTGAAAGAACTCAAAATTTATGTTCCTATCTCGTATTGAATTGGAAACTGGTAATGTGTCAAAAAATCCATGGCTAGAGTGTTAAATTCATTAAAGAATCCTCGCGGTAACTCGATGTACCATTTTGTTGTCGAACCCGTGAGAGTTCGTTGGAAAAGTCATAATCTGATGGAATCATCCATCAAGGAGTTGGATGAACACCATAGATGAAAAGTCATAACATGACTATTTGGATCTTCTCCTGGTCAACCATCAAATTTAGGGATGTCAGACGGTAACTTGGCCAGTATGACAGGCCAATAAGGAGAATACAATATAGGATCATTCAAAATCCTAGACAGATCAGGTAAATCCAAAGTTTCTCAAAAAGAAAACTATCGGTTCACTTGAGGAAACTGGTAATTATAAGGGGGAAGCCCTGCAGGTATACCAGTAGGACCATAAGCATTCTACAAACAATTAGGCAGTCTTGACATATTTGATTGTAGAGGATTTTGAGGCATATAACCTACAGGGTTGATTTGATTAGGGATGTTCCCTTGGAAAGTAACATTAGATTGAACGTTTTGACCCCAAATGGGATTCAAAGAACCTGGATACGGTTGACTGAGGTTGGGGGGTACAAAATAATTGACTTGAGGATGTTTCCCCCCAGAAGGCTATAGATTTCCTTGGAAAGGAAGGTTCCAAGGTTGACATTGTAACACAAGTGTGTTTTGTCAATAAAGTGGGTTATGGAATCCAACCTAAGGTTTCCCTCCAAGTTGAGGTTGTGCCCAAATATGAGGTTGTCCCCCAAATTGAGGTTTCCCCCTAGCTTGAGGTTGACCTCCAAAAGGAATATGGAAACCAGAAGTGACAGGAAGATTGGTGCCTCCAAGAGGATTGGAGCCACTAGGGCCAGGATGATGATATCCTCCTAGCAAAGGTGGAGGAGGAACATAAGGCCCGTCAAATATTATCTGGGCAGGTGTAGGAACAAACTGACTCATAGCGTTATACCCAAGAGGAACAAAAATCCTAGAACCTCCATATGGAACCTAGGTAGAGATAACAATGGAAGTATTCAGAGCTCTACACCTAGGAGGAAGTGATGTATTTGTTCTAGATGGAAGTGGTGTTCCAATTGGAGCTTGGGTAACAAACACATTGCCGGTAGAAACTATGGTAGATCATGGGACCATCATAGAATGGGCCATATGGAGAGGAAGGATCGAGTGAGCACTGACCAACAACTGGTTTGAAATGGTGGTAACACTACTGGTAGTACCAGTAAAATGGTCTAGAGGTACTATATAGGTAACAAACTTCTCAAACATTTGTGATGCCATAGGTTGATCAGGGATCGCTCCTAGGTTACCGTAAAGATCACATAATGTCAATGAGATAGAACCAGGATTAGAAGTTCCAACAGTGTGATCCAGGGTCCTAAATGATTCACTTTGGAAAAGTGGATCCTCTACTCCAGATCTTGCGTTAGGTCCAGTAGGTACTTCAAAATTTTCGTCAACAACAATTTCTCCTGATGAGTTCATCCGAAGCATTCATGGATTTTGTACAACACTCGATGCTAGATTGACAGGGAGTCAGAAAGCATCTAAGGAGTCCGAAACAATTCAAAATCCTTCCAAAGAGTGTGTACATCCAACCTTGGAAGCTACTTTGTTGTTGACCACTCCCTCAGAAGAGCCTTTTGGTGAGTTAGGAAGCAAAGGTTGGTAACCTTCCGGTTCTTTCGGGGGTAGCCCTTACATCCTACGTGAACGACGAAGGTCGATGTTGGCTGAACCAAGTAAAGAACAAAAAAAATCTATGGCCAACTAGAGAAAACAAACAACACTCACTAATAAAATCTAGGAATCAAACCAAGCAAACAAACCTTCTTATTTCGAAGTCACTAGTTGGTGATGAAATCCAACATTGCGAAATCAAGACAAGAAGGGGTTGGCATGAGCGGGTGGAAAAGTTACATTGACGACCTGCTTAATGGACTTACACCCTAGTACAAGCTCCCACACATAATTGTGGGTATGCCCTCCAAGGAGCCCGAATAAGTTTGGCCAATGGTGATTTCAGGTACCGTAAAGACTTCCCCCTCCATAGTCACCTCGTTTAAAGACCCTAAAGATATAGGCTACTAAGGTTACCAACTACAATAGTGATGACTGGGGAAACAATCGATAGTTTGATCCACGTGCAAAGGCATGGTATCTAGTCCAAAATCAACTCGAAAGGATTCCACTCATAATTGTGGGTATACGTTCAAGTGACCCCCAATAATACGCGCAAAATCTACACCAAGACCAACAAAACAAAGTGAGTAACTCTACTAGTCTTAATGTGACCTCGTGATTGACCCTTGTGTTAGAAGGGCTTCCCAGGACAAAATGTAGCAATTGGATTTGAACTCTCCCTATCAAAAGATACTATTGTGTGTTTTGATGCTTTGGAGAGTGTGCCTTACAACCTATTCCAAATCTCTATCCTAGCTAATGTTGGTGAAAAAGATCCCTAGAAAATAAAAGTTACTGGTAAATTTTAAATTTACGTTGTATTTTAGAGGCTGTTTCTTACTCAAAAAGGGAGATGGAAGTGAAACTGATGAAGTTGTGACCTTGAACCAATACAATGCAAAAAGAGATGAATGTGCGGTTTTTCAATTCAATGAACTCTAGTTATAATAGGGAGAAGATATTTCTTGTAAATTACAACAAGCTACGAATTACAATTTCTTAATTTCAAATGGACACAATCCCAAATAATCATGAACTACAAATTTTCCAATTTCTTCTCTTTACAAATATTTCAAATGTAAAAATCTTCTTATGATAGATTACTAAAAAGAATAAATAAATTCAATTCTTCCTTTTTGAGACAAAATCATAGATGTGATGACGAAAGGAAAATGTAATCCAAGAAAATCAAGACATTCGAAACACAATTCCCAAATTAAATTCGTAATATAGACAAAAAATGAAAAAAAACAAGAAAACCTTTTGACATAAGCAAGAAAAAAGTGTCTCTTAATCAACAAACAACCTGACAAAGAAAATTAATCCAAAACTTAAAACAAACCAAAGACCCCTTTCCAAACAAGCACCTAGATCAAGATCTGAGATTATATCCTTGTGACAATGAGCAAAAGAAAAAGTCTTGCAAAATGAAAAGAAAGACTTTAAATCACTGAAAACCAATCACAAGCAAGATTTAAACTCAGGAATCAATCAAACATGGGCATAAGAAGTTCACCCTAGGAAACTAAGGAAAATCTGGGTGATAAAAGGAAGATTGACTCACTCCAACAAATTCTACAGGATTCGTCCCAGGCTGGGTATGGGACACAGTGCGACGAGCAAAGGTTGATGCAGACCGCTAGCAGGGCACAATGCAACATCGATGCACTAGATTTTTCAAGCAAAGTGTGATGCTTAAGGGTCATCGAAGGCTTCCAATAGGGTATGTTATCCCCGATATCTAGGGATAACTAGGAGATCATGTCTCGAGGCCCACATGGTCCTAGACATGGAGCACCGAGAGCAGGAGCGACTTGAGCATGGCCTTGGAGGGCCCATCTTTCTTCTTCTCAGCCAGCTTTGTCCTGTCAGCAGTACCAGCTTCCATCACTACCCGCCTGGGCTTGCATCAGAGAGGGCTCTTATTCCATGAGGTAATTGGTCCGAGGTATCATGGTATGTGTCATATTTGATCATTATAACCTTCTTATGTATGCATTAGGTTCCTTTCATTTCAAATGGCTGCTTGGAACTTACACTAATCCTCTTGACCATTGTTGGGGTGATTGATGGGGCAACTTAGCAAGCCGATATTCATGGGACTTGGTTAGCCACCAAGGGGGGTTTGCAGAGCCATCGTTCGCTCCCACCATCTTATCACTTTTCCATCTTATATCCTGCTCATCCATCCCATTCCCCTAGTATGGCCATTAGGATGACCTTCCAGGGTACATATTGTCTTGTGGGAAGAAGGGGCTAAAGGCCCAGGGGGTAAAAGAAGCTGGTAAAAGATAAAATCCATAGGAAAATGAAAAACCTAGAGATGCTTTGCCCAGGGGATCCCCGAGAAGGCAATAAAAAGCCTCTCGATAAGAAACTAAGGGACCCTAAGAAAAAATGAAATAAATAAATGCAAGACCTAACTAAGAGGATGGGAGGTCTCATCACGAGCCGACCCATTATGTTCATAGGTATTTAGCGGTATGACATTGCCACTATCTGGTCACCAAACCAGGGCAGTGACCTTTGGTTGCATGGCCAAAGGAAAGGGGGTCTCATCATGGGCCAACCTTCTCATTTCTGCGAAGATACTAGTGGGTAACGTTGTCAGCTCTGGCCACCAAGCCAAGGCAGTGTCCTCTTCGTCAAGGCTTGTAGTAAAAAGGGCAATAAAAGAAAGATAAGGCAATAAGGGTTTGGAAAAATTGCATCCATGATGGGTACAACTCGCCTCCTACAAAGGCACCCACAGACAACACCATCCCTTGGTCTGACTATGACTAGACATCCCTAAAACCATATCACCTCATTACACATGGCTTGAATGATCCTTTGAGGAAACTTTCCATTTCCTGTGAGTATTAGCCCAATAGGTGGTCTTGTTGGTTTCCTTAGCTTTGTATAGTGGGTCTGTGTAATGTCTTTGAGCTCTTAGATGATTTGTTAGGGATTTCATGCATATGTTTGATAAATTTAATGATGAGATATGATTTACATTTCTATGATGTCTGGGACTGATGAGCCCCTGGAGGGCATAGTCTTTGATGTGAAGGACCATGCTCGGTGGACAAGTACCAGAGGATAGATGCACATGGGGAGATGATTAGTTCGGACCTCCATGGGGCTGAAGAGCCCATCAGGTGGTTTCTGGGATGGCAGAGGTAGGATAGAGTTGTGACGAGCCCTTGCACAAAGAAGAAGAAGGACGCCCTCATCAGGATGTTTTGGCAGAGACCTAGCCTATGGGGATCATCCCCTTGCAGATGGGACGTGGACCTTGATGGATAGGATGCCACCCAGGACTAGCTGGACATTTTCTGGAGCAGATAGCAGTGTGCTGGGCATTCTGGGCACACATAGCAGGTTGCAGGAGCCCCAGAGGGGCCAACGTCTAGCTTACTGGATGATGATTTTTCCCTAAAGGGGCCAACGTCTCCCCTATAGGGGCCTGCCGTCTCCATTTTCTGCTTATTTTTGGCAATTTTAGCATGTAAAGTGACAAATGATTGAATATTGTTAAGTCAGCCATGTCGGCTGTTTTCCATGGCCTATTTTATTAATTAAAGGTCATGAGGATCATATAAAGAGAGGACGTTGCCTCTCATTTTTATCATAACACAACTTGCTCTCTTGGAGAGATATCTTTTTAGCTCTTGTCTTGGTTTTTCTTCTCTTTTGGAGTGAGGCGCAACTTCTTGGAGGACTATTTTTTGGCATGTGGTGCTATTTATCATTGGAAGGTTTACAACTAGGGTATGATTAATGCTTCTTCATGAATTTGTAAGTGTTTTCTCATCAAAACTTCTTGAATGAATGGTTGTTGATTAAATAACTTGCATGCATTGCTACTTTGTTATTATTTGCTTAATCTTCAAACCCTAGGGAGACAACACACAAGTAGGTTGTGGCTTCATGTCCCCATGATAAAATCTTATAGCCATTTGATTAGAGAAGGTTTATCCTAGCCATAGCTACACTAGATTTTCTCTTTTCTTGAGTTAGCTTTGAGCACAAATTGAAGAAAGAAAGCGTCCTAGGCCTAATTTAGTTTACACCTAGGGTTTGCTTCTAGGGTTTTGAAAAGCCTTGTATCTAAGCAACACTTTTCAGCCATAGATTTGTGTTTATAAGCTAGCCATTTTGCCAAAGAAGTCTTAAGGAAAGAAGAGGAAGCATTAGGCCTAGCCTTAGCTACACCTAAGCAAGCCTTCTCTTCTTAGGGTTTTGATTTGATGGCCTTGCCATAGCAACACCATCAAACCCTAAACCTTCTTGTTCTTAAGTTTAAGTCTTCCAAGCCATTAGTTTCACTCCAATTGACTCCATTAACCCAAGGCACTAGTCTAGAAATATCTTTGAGCTTGTTTGTCCTTAAAATCTCTTTCAAAACTCTTTTATTTTGAAACCCTAAACTAACCTAGCATCTAGACTAACCCTAGTTTGCTGATGACATTTTGCCCTAATTAAATATTTGCTTGGACTAAAAGGTGTGGCCAAGTCATATCTTCATAGCCATAGAGGTTTCATGCAAGTTCATGGGTTGATTTGTCAAAAACTTCCCCTTCTTGGCTAGCTAACCTTAACCCTAACAACAACAATAATATAGGTGACGTCACACCTTTTGATCTCTTGTTTTGATTGCAACGTTGTGACATTTGTCATCTTATTTGATAGGTTTTGAGCTATTGACCACATCTATAATTTTGTTTGATAAAACGTTTTGCTCTTTTCCTTTCGAAATAACTCAATTCTAGAGATGACGTCACCCTATTTTCTGCATAGTGACGCAGCAACAATATATATGTATGAGCAGATTTGCATTGTGGTATAACAAGGATTAATTGTGTACATTGAATGCCCATATCTTTATGCATTTATTGAAGAAGTGATATAAGTCATTTGTCTTTTTTTATCAATCATTGACTTCGTCAATAATAGCATTTGATCATTGCTCATATATATATTTAAAGATAGTCATTAATACTTTGAAGTACTAACCACTACAACACATATTCTAGTTTTATTTGTCTTGTCTCGCAAACAGGTGTCATCCAGTGGAATATCTACTTTGACTATCTCATTATGGGTAGTAATCTATGAAAGGGAATCACTTACCTTGATCCATTAAACCTTTATCCCTTCAAGAAACCAGATTACATAGGGACGTCTCCCTTGGACTAGCCCTCCTAAATAGAAAGAGCTCCCCATCGAGGTGACAGTGGGTGGGGAAGTTCCTGTTACGCCAGTTTGAAGCCTTGAATCAAGCTAACCTAAACCCTTCCTACAAACTGTGCGATAACATTTTGGCGTCGTTGCCAGGGAACACTGAGTCTATCTTCCTCAACGACATATCTTTGGTAAGCCTTGCCTCAGAATCCTTTTTGTAAGCTTACCTGGCGAATCCACTACTTTTCCCCCCTATTTCTTTGGTAGTTTCAAGAAAACTATTTGGCGACTCCACAAAACAAAAGGAGGTACAATAACCCTCCTCTAACCTTCAAAAGGAAGCCTCCTGCTAATTCACCTGTTGTCAAGTCACTTTTTGGAAAAATACTTTCTTTGAATATGATTACTCGTAGTGGAAAGATGTATTCAAATTCCGTTGTTGTTACCACAATCACCACTACAACAAATCCTCTACTTCCTGTCATTCCAGATCCTCATAAGTGGTCTCACCCAGAGAGTTACAATTGTTTTGACTTCAGCAACATTCAAGGTGGAGAACATGATGTGCCTATGGGAGGACGCTCCTAGTTACCTTTCTTTTCGGGAAAAGGAATTCTTGGAAATTCACATTGGGCCCAATTTTGTGATAGCTTTGACTTTCACTTGGATGGTCAAGCTCACCTTGACATTTTTATGAAGCTCTTTGCGAGCTCTCTTACCGAAGAAGCCAAGAAATGGATTGATAAACTCCCTGAAAAGAGCATAAAAAACGTTGAAGAACTGCAAAGGGCCTTCAGGGCAAGGTGGTGTGACAAAGAAAATCTGCAAGATCTTTTTTCTCAGTATGAAGACATTTGTAAAGGACCTTGTGAAGATATAAGAGAGTTTACTTATAGGGTTAATCTGGCCCTCAAAAGGATCCGATAAAAAGTTGGTCCAGAGTAAGCTATCATCGATCGCTACCTGTCCTCTTTGGAGGAAAATTTACAATTCAGAGTCAAAGACCGATCACCAGTAACCCTGGAATAACCACAAGAATTGGCTTTTGAGATTGAAAGAAATCTGGATTTTGATGACTTTATTGAATAAAGAAACTTGAATTGTGAACCATGGGATCCAGGTGACGAGCCTGTGTCAGAGTTTGAACATACAAGCGTCCTCCAAGTTGAACCAGCTCATGCCAAGAGGAAATGGAGCCTTTCTCAGAGTAAAACTTCTTCTCAGGAGCCTCCTCTAAAGAAGACTCATCTGAAAGATAAAGTTTGTGATACGTCTAAGGAATTGGATCTAAATCATGTACAAGACTTCTCTCTCTTCATCAACCAAGTGGGAGATCCAATTCCAAAGAGCCATGATTTCAAACCCTTTTATGTCTCTCTCCGAGTAAATAATCTTCTCCTTCACAATTGTCTTCTGCATCCGGGAGCCAAAGCCATCATAATGACAGAAGAAGTTATGAAACAGTTGGGCCTGAAGATTTCACGGGTTAATACCAAGGATAATTTTGTGAAGGGAGCCATTAAAGATATTGAAGTGGCTTTTGATTCTTACCCTGACGCTCCTTTCTGGATGAATATGTTTATTATTGGTGATATTAATAAGTTTGGGATTATCATTTGTGATGAGCTTATTGCACATTTGGGTGGAAGAATTCACAGGGAGCAATCTGAAGTTGTCATCCCTCATCCTGAAGGAGGACATTATATTGTTCGCAGTGAACCCTTTGTTGGTTCACCAGTTGAAGACCCTGATGAAGTAGATGACCAACTTCTGTGCATTAACAACAGTTTGAGTGACTGGTTCATTCAAGAAGGAAAATTGGATATGGACACAGTAGAGGAAACAGAAGGAATATGGACACTGGAATTTGATGGATCGCGCTCAAGCAACGGGTCATGTGAAGGAGTAGTCTTGACAGCCCCTTCAGGTGATGTTTTCTATCGCTCTTATAGATTGGAATTTGATTGCACTAACAATGTAGCTGAATATGAGGCCCTTATTCTGGGACTCAACCTGTCCATCGACAAGGGAGCTACTATCCTGGAAGTAAAGGGTGATTCGGACCTCATCGTCTCACAGGTTCTGATGAGGTTTGCAGCCAAGAACGAAAAATTAAAGAAGTATCGAGATATGGCCCAAAATATTTCAAAGACTTTCAAAAAGATGTCACTTGAAGCTGTCCCTCGAGAAGAGAATCATGTAGCAGATGCTCTGGCTGTTTCAGCATCCACTTTGCAACCTTGCGAAGGACCTCTTCATGATCAGTGCAAGATGGAGGTCCTCTTTATACCTTCCATTCCTGACAATTTGGAGCATTGGCAAGTTTTTGAAGATGATGATCAGATTATCAGATTCATGGAGAACAACAAAGAATTCACAGATACACAAATAAATTTCCTGGTTGAATCCATGGACTTGGAAGTCATCAACCTACAAAACAACACCTTACCAAAAGGGTGCATTCCTCTGGAAAATATTTTTGATAGACATGACGTTTTCAAAGGAAGAAGAACTAACAAGCAAGCTGAGGAAGCCCTGGAGTTCAATATTGGTATTGAAATAGATCCAAGAACAGTCAAGATAGGAAAAGGGACTACTGAGAAAGAAAGACGGGCAATACTTAACCTCATCATAGAATTTAGAGATATCTTTGCTTGGAACTACGATGAACTGAAGGCCTATAGAGGAGACGTCATCCAGCATGCTATACCTTTGATCGAGGGAGCCAAACCTTTTCGAAAAAATTTGAGGCATATCAACCCGAAGTTGGCAGGGAAAATACAAAAGGAACTTCAGAAGATGGTTGACGTAGGTATCATAGCCCCTATCAGGTATTCTTCTTGGATGTCGAATCTCGTGGTTGTTCGGAAGAAGAATGGAGACATCCGCCTTTGTGTTGACTTCTGCAATCTCAACCAGATGTCATTAAAGGACAATTATCCTCTCCCGAACATGGAACACCTACTCCAACAAGTCACAGGGGCAGGAATGATGTCAATGTTGGATGGATTCTCAGGATACAATCAAGTTTTACTCAAAAGGGAGGACCAGCTCAAGACTGCATTTACTACGCCCTGGGGAACTTTTATGTACTTGAGGATGCCATTTGGTCTTATGAATGCAGGTGAAACTTTTCAAAGAGAAATGGACTATGCCTTTAGAGACCTCATACAAAAGATCATAGAAATCTATCAGGATGATCTCATAGTGGTGTCCAAAGAAAGGAAAGATCACCTTTCCCATCTTAGAACTGTTTTTGAGTGATGCAGGGAGTATGGCATTTCACTAAACCCTAAAAAGTCTGTTTTTGGGATTGACGAAGGAAAATTTCTTGGACATGTGGCTTCATCAGGAGGAGTTTCCATCGACCCTGAAAGAGTCCAATCAATAAAGGATGTCCGTCCCCCAGTCAACAAAAAGTCCTTGCAGTCCTTTCTCGGAAAGATCAACTTCATCCGTAGATTTGTACCTAACTTTGCAGAAAGGATAAAACCCTTGAGTGCTTTGCTGAAGAAGGATGTTGCTTTCAGATGGGTAAAAGATGCCGACAGATATTTTGAAGATATCAAGAACGCCATCTCTCAAGCCCCCGTTCTGATTAGTTCTGATTTTTCACGAGATTTCATCATTTTCTCATTTGCGTCCCAGGATACCATTGCAGGGGTATTGATGCAGAAGGATGCTGACAACTTCGAACATCCCATGGATTTTATGAGCAAAGTCCTGAGAGATTTAGAATTGAACTACACCATCACAGAGAAGCAAGCTTACGCTTTGGTCAAGTCCCTCCAGCATTTCAGAAACTATGTCGGTTATAACAAGATCAAGGCTTATGTCCCGTACCCAGCCATGAAAGATGTCTTGTCACAACAAGACTGTATGGGCACCAGAGGAAAGTGGGTTTCAAAAATCCAAGAATACGACTTAGAAATAAAACCCACCAAGATAGTAAAGGGACAAGGTTTGGCCCAGATGCTCACTGAAAGCAACCAGGAGGCTATACAGATTGGTGAAAGAGAGCAGGTGAATGTAGTAACTAGTGAATTGGAGCATGATGAATGGTATTCTGACATAGTTTATTACCTAAAGAACTTATCATGTCCTGATCATCTGGTGGACCACAAGAGAAGAGCCTTGATATTGAAAGCCATGAAGTATTGCTTAACAGAAGATGGACTTGGATGGAAAAATCCTGACGGTGTTATACTCCGATGCGTGAACAAGGATGAGGCGAAGAAGATCTTGAAGGAATTACACTCTGGATACTGTGGTGTGCATTTCGTTGCACGCACCACCGCCCACAAAATTTTGAGAGCAGGGTATTATTGGCCGACCCTATTCTCGGATGCTTATCAGCACGTCCGGTCCTGCCAACCTTGCCAATTCTTCACGGGCAAGCCAAAGCTCCCAGCCCAGCCTTTGAAACCAGTTGTAGTAGAAGCACCTTTTCAGTAATGGGGCTTGGATTTTATTGGCAAGTTCAAGGACAACTCAAGTAATGGATACCGATGGATTCTGACCGCTACAGACTATTTCACCAGATGGGTTGAATCAATTCCTACAAAGAAATCCACTGAAGAAGTTGTCATGAATTTCTTGGAAGATCGGATTATAATGAGGTTTGGAATACCTTCCAAGATCACTACAGATAATGCCAAGGCTTTTAGTTCCTACGCTCTGGTAGAATTTTGCTTCAAATATGGAATTACCCTGTCTCACTCCTCGAATTACTATCCACAAGGAAACGGGCTAGTAGAATCAACCAATAAAAATCTTATGAATATTCTGAAAAAGGTGGTTGAAGAAAATAAGAAGTCATGGGATAGCAAACTAAAATATGCAGTGTGGGCTGATAGAATAACGACGAAGACATCCATAGGAAAAACTCCTTTTGAGCTGGTGTATGGCCTTGAAGCAAAACTCCTTGTGAATCTCCAAATACCCATTCTTCAATTTGTACAACAATATGACACGGATGCAGAGGCGATCCAAGGGAGAATAAACCAGCTGATAGAGTTAGACGAGACTTGAAGAAATGCATTGGGTCAGATGGTGAAGAATCAAGAGAAAGTAAAGAACAACTTTGACCACAAAGCCAGGGGCAAAAATTTTGCTGAAGGAGATCTTGTTCTTTTATGGGACAAAAGAAAAGAGAAACCAGGAATGCATAAGAAATTTGACAGCCTGTGGGGTGGCCCCTACAAAATCAGAAGTTGTGCAGGTATAAATTCCTACAACCTGGAAACAATGGAAGGAGAAATCTTGAAATTACCAGTAAACGCTTTGCACATAAAGCGTTACTACCCTCCAGACACGTGATCATCCAGGTAAGTATTCATTTTCGTGTATTATACCGCATTGTTTGATTTCTATTACATATGCATCTTGTTTGTTTTCTTGTTTTACTGCCTTATATGCACATTCACTTACTGCCTTATATGCACATTTGCTATATATGTTGTTGCTTTACGGGGTGGAAATACCACCCCGTCTTTTGTCGCTGATGCCCTTTTGTCGAGTGTGAGCAGGTCACAGGTCTATGCTAGAGATTGTTGAGGTTCTCATACGCTCTACAGTTAGCGCATGTCCCCGAGTTGGAGCCAGATGTTATCCCCGATATCTAGGGATAACTAGGAGATCATGTCTTGAGGCCCGCATGGTCCTAGACATGGAGCACCGAGAGAAGCAACGACTTGAGCATGGCCCTGGAGGGCCCATCTTTCTTCTTCTCAGCCAGCTTTTTCCTGTCAGCATTACCAGCTTCCATCACTACCCGCCTGGGCTTGCATCAGAGAGGGCTCTTGCTCCATGAGGTAATTGGTCCGAGGTATCATGGTATGTGTCATATTTGATCATTATAACCTTCTTATGTATGCATTAGGTTCCTTTCATTTCAAATGACTGCTTGGATCTTACACTAATCCTCTTGACCATTGTTGGGGTGATTGATGGGGCAACTTAGCAAGCCGATATTCATGGGACGTGGTTAGCCACCAAGGGGGGTTTGCAGAGCCATCGTCCGCTCCCCCCATCTTATAAATTTTCCATCTTATATCCCGCTCATCCATCCCATTCCCCTAGTCTGGCCATTAGGATGACCTTCCAGGGTACATCTTGTCTTATGGGAAGAAGGGGCTAAATTCCCAGGGGGTAAATGCAGCTGGTAAAAGATAAAAGCCATAGGAAAATGAAAAACCTAGAGATGCTTCGCCCAGGGGATCCCCGAGAAGGAAATAAAAATCCTCTCGATAAGAAACTAAGGGACCCTAAGAAAAAATGAAATAAATAAATGCAAGACCTAACTAAGAGGATGGGAGGTCTCATCATGAGCCGACCCATTATGTTCATAGGTATTTAGCGGTATGACATTGCCACTATCTGGTCACCAAACCAGGGCAGTGACCTTTGGTTACATGGCCCAAGGAAAGGGGGTCTCATCACGAGCCAAACTTCTCATTTCTACGAAGATACTAGTGGGTAACGTTGTCAGCTCTGGCCACCAAGCCAAGGCAGTGTCCTCTTTGTCAAGGCTTGTAGTAAAAAGGGAAATAAAAGAAAGATAAGGCAATAAGGGTTTGGAAAAATTGCATCCATGACAGGTACAGCTCGCCTCCTACAAAGGCACCCACAGACAACACCAGCCCTTGGTCTGACTATGACTAGACATCCCTAAAACCATATCACCTCATTACACATGGCTTGAATGATCCTTTGAGGAAACTTTCCATTTCCTATGAGTATTAGCCCAATAGGTGGTCTTGTTGGTTTCCTTAGCTTTGTATAGTGGGTCTGTGTAATGTCTTTGAGCTCTTAGATGATTTGTTAGGAATTTCATGCATATGTTTGATAAATTTAATGATGAGATATGACTTACATTGCTATGATGTCTGGGACTGATGAGCCCCTGGAGGGCGTAGTCTTTGATGTGCAGGACCATGCCCGGCAGACAGGTACCAGAGGATCAGTGCACATGGGGAGATGATTAGTTCGGACCTCCATGGGGCTGAAGAGCCCATCAGGTGGTTGCTGGGATGGCATTGGCAGGACAGAGTTGTGACGAGCCCTTGCACAAAGAAGAAGAAGGACGCCATCATCAGGACGTTTTGGCAGAGACCTAGCCTATGGGGATCAGCCCCTTGCAGATGGGACGTGGACCTTGATGGATAGGACACCACCCAGGACTAGCTGGACGTTTTCTGGAGTAGATAGCAGTGTGTTGGGCCTTCTAGGCACACATAGCAAGTTGTAGGAGCCCCAGAGGGGCCAACGTCTGGCTTACTGGATGATGATTTTTCCCTAAAGGGGCCAACGTCTCCCCTATAGGGGCCTGACGTCTCCATTTTCTGCTTATTTTTGGCAATTTTAACATGTAAAGTGACAAATGATTGAATATTTTTAAGTCAGCCATGTAGGCTGTTTTCCATGGCCTATTTTATTAATTAAAGGTCATGAGGATCATATAAAGAGAGGACATTGCCTCTCATTTTTATCATAACACAACTTGCTCTCTTGGAGAGATATCTTTTTAGCTCTTGTCTTAGTTTTTCTTCTCTTTTGGAGTGAGGCGCAACTTCTTGGAGGACTATTTTTTGGCATGTGGTGCTATTTATCATTGGAAGGTTTACAACTAGGGTATGATTAATGCTTCTTCATGAATTTGTAAGT
>ML835200.1:0-22749 GCA_009831015.1 Picea engelmannii | reverse complement strand
GGACGTCTCCCTTGGACTAGCCCTCCTAAATAGAAAGAGCTCCCCATCGAGGTGACAGTGGGTGGGGAAGTTCCTGTTACGCCAGTTTGAAGCCTTGACTCAAGCTAACCTAAACCCTTCCTACAAACTGTGCGATAACAGGGTACATTGTAATGATCTCTATAAATTTGGAAAATTTTGAAGAAAGACAAAAAATCCAAAGGAACTTCTAAACCTAGGGAGGCCAGATGGATCACCCATAGACCCAAAGAATGAAATTTATCAGAGGAAGGAAGGATAAAGGAAAATTGGAATCAAAAAATAAAAAGGAGGTCGTATCACGAGTGGAGTCACTAATTTTGTTATAGGACTTATCAGTAAATGCGGACATAAACAGATCTCCCTAGATCCACCTATATCTAGAACAAAACATAACATAATATGACACTTTCCCTAAGCTCTAATCATTGAGTTTACTATTTAAAAAGATATAGACAACATACCGTTTAAATATCACTTCCTCTTGCCGTTGTCTTCCTAGTTCGACTCCAACACTCCTGTTATATTGAACTGCAAGGGAACACAAGCCAACCAAAGTGAAAGCAATATAATATACTCAATGAGAACTTATGCATGTGATCAAGGAATCATACAATAAAACAAAGCAATTTTTATGGGAAAGAAACATATCACTCTATCATATAATAATAAAAGTGGAGATTACAACCAAAGCCTTGATGTTGCAAGGTCCCCTTCTAATGACCCTTTTCTCCAACACACACACTTTCTCTAATCTTGAATGAATAAGATCCAAAATGACTTGATGAACTGAAATGAGGCTCTCAAGAATGATCCAATGTGGAACTCTCCATACAATCTTAGCCTATTTAATATTAATCTTGCTTGAATCAACCTCTAAAATCAACCTTATCCTTTTCCATGAGAAATCCCTCTTTATATAGGGGAAAGAGAGATGGTTGAAGAGATTAGGATGATCCCACCAAATCACAGAAGCGAGTAGGATCACAATCATATGGATGCCACCTCATCTTCTAGAAATTTCGTGAAGCTCGACTTTTTCTTATCCTTTTGACATCGTCGCACCCTAGCTGTAGAGAAACGTGCAGAGACGTCACAAACCAATTTTAGAGAAGAGGGTGATGACTAGACATCATCGCACCCTTCTTATGGTGCAGCCTGCAATGACCTTCCTTAACGGGGTTTTTGAGAAGATAACACATGTTGTTAATGGATCACTCAGGTGACCAAAATAATGTGTAACATTGTTCCACTGTATTTGAGGTGCCAGCATGAGTATTTGGTGATGAGGGAGATGCAATTTTTCCTTGCTTTAGGTAATATTTGAGTTGAGCTAGTGCCTGGGGGATTATATGTCCTGATAATGAGGCTTCTAATTCTTGTGCCAAAACCTCAGAGCTCTTCAGGGTTTCTTCAACCTTGTGTTTACCAAAGTGCTCTGGTTCAGAACCCGTAGGCATAAATTCCTTTGCAGGAAGAGCGTCTATCGACTCTCCTTGTAGTACCTTTGGCAGACTATTTTTCCCGTACCTTTGGAAACTGAGGAAACCAACTTATTGATCTAGAGACATGGTTTGGAATCTGTCCTGTACCTCTTCATAAGAAATAAATCCCCTGAATATTTCATCATACAAGGATTTTTCATGCACATATATTTTCATGTTGAATTGGGCCAGGTGGTTTTCCACAATCTTGTGTGGGTCTTGTTGGAGAAATTTCTATTTTCGACACACTAGTTCAATGGGAGTTAACTGACTAGTTTTATTTTTACCATCACTATTATGCATGCATGCATTCCTAAGGAAAGCTAACTGCTTGATTGATTTTCCTAATTATGGAATGTTTTTCCCTATATATGAGTGTATTCCACATTCATTGTATCATATTGATCATGATCTATGTATCAATCATCAACTCATTGGAGTAGTGTGAATATATTTTTTCATTCTTCCATATTGAATCTCTTTTACTTTATTGATAAGTTTTGTTTGTACTTGCTTTAGCTAGATCTCCTGTGTAGGTTTCCATGAAGCACTGACATGGTATCGGAGCTATGATGCTTGGAGCAAGACAGACAAGCCAAAGACTAAGGAAAATTGGAGTTTCGATGAGCTAAATCCGTGGTTGTACCTTTCAATAGTTATTCCTCCCAAAATATTACGTTTTTGAGGAAATGACCCTTAAAGAAAGTAAATCAGCCCATTTTGGAAGTGGGTGTTCAACCGTTTGGCGATATTCCTCACCGTTTTCTGAGAAACTAAGTTGTAAGATAGCCTTCTGAAAGTGATACGAATCTGTGGTCGTACCTTTCTACATTCATTGCTCCCAAAATATTACGTGAGGAAACAACCTAAGTGTAAAGTAAATCGGCCCATTTTGGAAGTGGGTTTTCAACCGTTTGGCGATGTTCTTCACCGTTTGCTCAGAAAGTAAGTCTTAAGATCATCTCCTGAAACTGATACGATTTTTCACTTAAAGTACCCTTTTTGCCGTAATTTCTTAATTTTTCACTTGCAGATTGAGAGTAAATTTTTAGGGGTTCTTAGAAATAGTGGGAGAGATGGATAGGACAAATTTTATATAGTCAAAATTGGTGGTAATCCTCACACCATACAATTCTTTTGATTGGAAGCCCAAGGCCGAATTCCAACTCAGAAGGAAAGGATTGTATAATTTGACGATGGTGACAGAAACAAAACCTATATCAATGATTGAGAAGATGAGATGGGAGAACCGTAAGGATGAGGCCACATGACTACTTCTTGAGTTAATATCCACTGATTTATGGTTTCATGTTACTGCATGAAATAATCCAAACAAGATTTGGACCACCTTGGAAGGACTCTTTGGAAAGAAGGATGAGATGCGAAGTCATATGCTTGAGGTAGAGTTGAATACCTTAGACCCTAAAAGTTTTGATAATATACAATATTTTTTTAATAATTTTAAATATTTGCTATTGAGCTTGGATGAATGTGGTATTGATAAGTCTATACAAGAGAAACAACTTATTCTAACAATCTTGGCCAAGCTAGGACCAGAATATGTTGTATATGTCTCCAATTTCCATTCTGGCAGATGTCTTTTTGGAACAAATTGGAAAATGCATACGTTGGGTTGTTTCATTGAGTCTCTTACACAAGAGTAGACAAAACTCATACACATGGGCCTCATGAAATATCCCAAAGCACATGCACTCACCATGCATGATGGAAATTGGTCATCCAAACAGAATGGGAAGGAGGGATATTCCAAACCCTTCAATGATTCTTCAGGTTCCAGAGACTCTTCAGATTCCAAGAAGAAGAAGAAGGGAATGCAGTACACTTACTGCAATAAATTGAATCATGAATAATCCACATGCATGAAGAAATAAATTGATCTTATGACACAGGCACTTCAGCAGAACACCCTTGGAAACTTCATTCTAGAGGTTGTCAAGAAGATGAAGGAAGAAGATCCTTCTCCTAAGAAAGGTAATCATCATGCTCTGGTTGCAATTAATTCCTCATTTGATTCATGGATTATATATTATGGCGCATCCCATCATATGGCAGTGAAAGAGGAAGATTTCTCTTCATTGAGTCCATGCTCAAGACCCCCTATTATCATGGGGGATGATACTCTAGTAGCAGTAGCAGGAGAAGGGAGAGTGGAACTTCACAATGGTAGTTTTGAGAATGTTTTACATGTTCCAAAAATTTCTATGAATTTGCTCTCAGTTTATCAGATCGATCAGAAAGGTAAAAAGGTTGAATTTACATCAGATTCAGTTTCAGTAATTGACATGCATGACAATTCCATCATTGCAATTGGTGAGGTGGATCACAAGTCAAAGTTGTATAAATTCAATAAGTTTTCTGACGATGACTCCTCTATTCTGCTTACACATAAGGAGAGTACTTTGCATGCACCTCCAATGCAACATGCATATACTCTTGTTCTTCCATCAGTTTCAGACATCAGAGATGATTCCATACACTCAGATTCTGTACATGGAAATAAGCAGGTAGTACAACCAGATAAGAAGCTAGTGCCGAAGCTTCAACAGATTCCCAAGAAGGAACATACCACACTTCAGGAAGTAGGCAACCTTACAGGGAATCCATTGGATTCGAGGCAGACTCAATCTCAGCATGAGGAGTCTTCTCATGGATTTTCAGGTTTAGAACCTACGATGCCCATGCATTGCTATATGGTTCAATATACTGATCCGCAGACCTACAATAAGGCTATGGGAAATCCATAATGGAAAGAAGCCATGCATAAGGAGTATCACTCACTCCTAAATAATTATACTTCGCATGTGGTTCCACTTCCACTAGAAAGGAATATTTTCAGGTGCATATGGGACCATAGGATCAAGAGGTACAAGGCCCGATAGGTTTCCAAAGGACTTCATCATATCCATCAATATTTATACATATTCACGAAGACTTTCAGTGAGAAGAAGTTTCAGAATTTGTGGGATCATCTTGTAGTGAAGAACACAGTTTCCTAGCAGTTGTCATTTTCTTCTTTTCATACATTATCTTTTGAGGGGGTGTTTTATTCCCACGTGGTTTTCCCTCTTTCCTAATTTTTTTCCTGTGTTCATTAGTTGCATTGTACATGAGTACCTAAAATGGCCTAGTAGCCGGGACTCATTTTTTACTCCATAGTGATGTTCAAGGGGGGTGTTGGAGAAATTTCTTATTTTGACACACTAGTTCAGTGGGAGTTAACTGACTAGTTATATTTTAGACTTTCTATTTTTACCATCACTATTATGAATGCATGCATTCCTAAGGAAAGCTAACTACTTGATTACTTTTCTTAATTATGGAATGTTTTACCCTATATATGAGTGTATTCCACTCATTCATTGTATCATATTGATCATGATCTATGTATTAATCATTAGCTCAATGGAGTAGTGTGAATATATTTTCTCATTCTTCCATATTGAATCTCTTTTACTTTCTTGATAATTTTTGTTTGTACTTGCTTTAGCTAGATCTCTTGTGCAGGTTTCCATGAAACACTGACATGTCGTACCTTTTGAATTCGATGTCAACCAATTTGACACTTTCTAGAGCCACAACTTCCACTTTGGAGTGACCGAAATCTAGTAATGAAAACATGCCAACCTAAATAGGGAAAGTTGGTCATACCTTTTTTGCACTTCCTTTGGCTCTTTGTTGATGCCTCTCGTTACTATTTGGTAAGCTACTTCTCGGCATACCAATCATTCTAGTAAAAATCATGGGAGAGCATCGGGAGGAACTGAGCATTCAAAAACCCTGATATAAGAGAATTTATCTTCAATAAATCAATTTGCCAGATTACCCAGGTTTCCCATAATCCTGTCTGAAATTTGAGGAAGTGGGTGACCATACAAGGCTATATGAACATGAACCACTACATTGTGATAGATTTCGTAAAATAAATCTTTGGATTTTTTCTCCCATGGCTTGGAATAGTAGAAGTGAATGGGATCTTCATTGGTCGAGGTCCAACTCCAATTCATCAGTGGAAAAGGTGTAATGAAACAAATGGCATCCATGACATACACAACCATATAGAAAGGGGAGGGTTGCCCCTTTGATTTCACTATTTTGTATTCATTAATTCCTTTGGCCAACTTATCTGACAAGATTTTGGCCCAATTAAAAGTGTATCCCTCGACCACCTCATGCATGATAGATACCCATTCCACCGGGAAATGAGTAGGTCTCTTCTTCCCAAACAATCTACAAAGAATCATGGATACGTAAATCATGTGAGCGCCCAACGACGTTGTGGCATACATACCATGAGCGCTGGCCTTGAACTTCTCTAGGTGCCCCCACCAAGACCTGATTATATCGGGATAACTCGTGTCGCATTGGATCCATTCCTTTTTCTCAAACTCCAACATAAATGTAGTATTGTAAGTACCAACGATAACCTTCTGATGGTTGATGATGCTCCTGGTATGGACATCGATGTTTTCCAAGTCTCATATTATCATGTCATTATACAACATGAGTCTCGGTCGTGCTTCTATTTGTGTAGTTCTGACTGCACTATATGTCTGAGTTTACCTACATAAGTATCGTCTTCTTCATCACCATAATCCTCTAGACAATTTATGATTTCCTGTTCCAGAACCTTGAACAGCTGCGTCCAATATTTAACAATGTCTATGGCTCGTGTTGTGGTGTCTGACAAAACATCCGCATTTGGATTTGAATCCTTGCCATCCGCATTAGGCTTCTTCATTATTTTCTGTGCTGCCATGATCTCTAAGAAATTGAGTGAGGTTACCTGTTGTAGATAAAATCCATGAGCTTTTCAAACTAATAAAATCTTGCTAATTACGGAAGGTGAAAATGAATTCGAAATCCAAATGATTTTATTCAAATCAAATACATTGATTTTTATTTCACTGATGAAAAAATTATTAACTTTAATCTAAAAGTCTACCTGGCGATACACAATCCGCGTTTGAATCATTACTGTTAATTAGTCATAAATGGCATTAATATTCGACGATCCGTGTTCGAGAGTTTTAGATGAGACAGAGTGAGAATTTCCTGAATCCCAAATTTGTGAAGGTTAATCCCTGGATGATCGGTTTTAAAACCTTAATTAATCATGTTTAAAAGGTGTGTTAACTTCAAGTGTTTTGGGAGTTTAGACTTCGAGAACTTTTAATGTATCTCGAAAGGGAATTCATGAAACCCGAAACTGCGAAGTGATTAATTATCCGATAATCGATTTTAAGTCTTAATTAATCATATTCAATTTTAAGCATTTCAGAAATTTAGACTTCAAAGACTTTAGGATACGATATAGGATGAACATCCGAACTCTGAACTGCGGAGTCATTAATTATCTCTTTACCATGATTAACTCAATTAATTAAAGTTTAATACTTCATCATTTTGGTGCTTCGGTGATTTGTGAATTAGATCTCTATTATATTTTCGAAGGGTCATCTCCCGTAGTGACGTGTCATAGATGGAATTATTCTGGATGACGTGTCAAGGAAAGAGAGGTGCCACGTGTTACTTGGAATCATATGAATCTTCAAACGAAAATGTCAGAAATGGGTGCCATGTGTCAACTTAGGGAAGACTCAAAAGGTACACGTGTCCTACAACTTGCGTCTTTAAAAGGTTTAGGGAAATTCGCGAGTAGATACCTTCGGGCTTCAGGGTTTCAAAGTTTTTATCCTTGAGACTTATTGAAGCGACTGAAGTGTGAAGCTTCGAAGTGACCTTTAGTGATTTTCCTCTTTAAAATTCAGGCGACTCCAGAACCCTGAAGGTATTAGGGTCATTCGATTAAAAAAAAAGTAAAACTCATCAACGATGGATATCATGGACACCTTATTACTAATTAACCAAAAATGAATTTGATTTAAAATTCGAAAGTTATTTTCTAAGTTACCATTTTCTTTGGGAAAGATTATATTTTCACGAGGTGAAGAATATAAAGCTCAAAAGTTCAGAATTATGTGTTCCAACATAGGCTCCATATGGGGATCGCATCTCCTTGTGAGACGCAGAAGAACAATATACCAAGTGTCTTTATTGGGTAAATGAAGTCATTATTGCATTTTTGGGAAACACTTTTAAGAATTAATCATACAGAGAAAAATTGAACTTCAACCGAATTTCACAAAACTTTCAAAACACCCTCGTTTATTGATCTCAAGTTAGGCTATTAATAATTTCCCTTTCCTAAAACTGAGTTTGGATTTGCTTAAGGTAATCAAAACAAATTTAACCAAAATATCAGATTCTGATCGATTTTGTTCGCATCAAGGCTAAGTATATGTAAGAGATTATTTAGGGAATCCCTCATTGGTTCATAATGTAAATATTACCAGAAAGAGAACTATACGTCAGAGTATGTCATGTAGATATGTATGAAAACCATATATATATCATAGATATTGCTTCACTTCCAGCGAGCCTGTTCAGTACCCCGATGAATTTATCTACCTCTCCCATTGAATTTCCTTTCACCACTTCAATTAACACTTTTGCATTTTGTTGAGATGAGGGCAATCATTACATGAATTTCCTTTCATCATCCCTTTTTGGACAAAATGGGGTTCGAATTTCCTTTCACCATTTATCTTGGACTAGATGGGGGCAATCAGATTATGATTTTCCTTTCACCATCTGCCTTATATTTAATATTTTGAAGTGGGGGCAATCAATCTGTATGTATCATACAAGGGATGATATCTTCTTAAAATTTAAAACAAGGTCTGTCATAATGTTTTAGGTATACGTTGAAACTAATTTTCTTCCAATCTTCAATACAACTTTGTCCATAAGGAAGATTTTATAGGGATTTTGAATTTCAGGGGTCAACCTTGAGCGAACTTGTCAGTTTAAAATCCAATAGAAGAGATAAATTTATCAGGATTAGCCTAGACATACTTTCTTTCAGTTAAAATGAAAGGATCATATATATTTTTGCCTAATCTCATTTTGAAGATATGTTTTTTAAGTTTTCAGAGTCAAAGTGAAATTATTTCTTTCTATGAAGACCAAGGAAAGGTAGTGAAAATCAGAAGAGAATAAAAGATCAGGCATAGAAGAAATAAAGCAAAGCGAGGACTTATAGGGTTTGATGCAAAATAATCCCATTCACACACAAGTTTGTTTATTGATTCTCGAACTTCATTTCAAGATATTTTTATTCTTAATTTATTTTCTTTTTATTTCATTTTTATTTGATTCATATAAGGTTTCAGGATCAATCTATGAATTTACACTTTTCTGATCTTTGATCAGGTGACAATATCTACATAAGCGAAATCCACTTACATTCAATAATATTTTCTTAAAATCTTAGTTTGAACTAGCGGGGTAGGAGTTCATACCTCAGATTTTCTTCGTATTTTTAATCAAGTAAATCATTAATTTATCACATGTTTTGAGAGAAAACAAATGTCTTTGAAAATTGAGTGTTGAACATCGACATATCCTGATCCCTCAACTAACAATAAGTATTCTACACGAAAAACAAAATGGGAAATGTCAGAAAATTCTGTAGAATAGAAATGATATGCGGTACAGATGCTTTCATATTTTGCTTTCATGATATCAAGTAAACTTGGTTTATTTACAACGCAAACTAAAATTTGGATAATGTACAAAAGAAAATAAAATTGGAAATCGAAACAGGAAACAAAGTCAATTTAAACCACTATGTACAATGGAAATTTGAAATATGAATATTGCATAAAATGTTTTAGGTAACGCTCGTTGATAGGGGCGTCAAGAGGTTTTCCATCGAGATTTTCCAGTAAGAAGGAATTTTTTCCCTCAGTAGCTTCAATTCTGAATGGCTCGAACTAGAGATGGTAGAACTTGCCATGCTTCCCTGCATCCTCTTTTCTAGAGTCCTACTTTAAGACTAGATCACCAGGAAGAAACTCCCTGTCTTTAGCCTTTTTATCAAAAAGGGCCTTCATATTATCTTGGTACTTTTGAAAATTTCCATTTACTTCGGCCCTATTTTGTTGGACTTTGATTATTTGATTTATCCTTCTTGTAATTTCGTTAGGATCTTCATTTGCATCCTCCCAAAGGTTCATCATAGGAAGAGCAAGATTGATAGGAAGTACAAAGTCTGTACCATAAACCAATTGAAAAGGGGACATACCTATTGATTTCTTGGTGCTGATTTGATTTGCCCATAAGGCGTATTTTAGGTGAACGTACCAAGCCTTCTTGTTTTTCGTCAACACTTTTTTTATTATAGTTATCAGGCTCTTTTTGGATGATTCGGCCAACCCATTCCCCTGAGGATAATAGGTTGTATAATTTAGTAACACAATGTTGTATTTTTGGCAGAAATTGACCATTTCCATAGATTTGAAAGCTTGGGCGTTGTCAGTGACTATTTTTCGAGGAAAACCAAATCTTGATAGGATGTTCTCCTCCAAGAATTTTATTACTACCGAATCCGTAGAATTTCAAGTCGGAATGGCTTCAAATCACTTCATGAAGTAATAAGTAGCGGTTAAAATCCATTTGTGTTGGGTGCTTGACTGCAGATGGATTTCTCCGATGAAATATAGACCCCATTGTTGAAAGGGAGCTTTTTTTTTGACCGGGATTAAAGGTGGTGCAAGGAGATTTTGCTTACCAGAGAACAGTTGGCAAGAGTTGCAAGCTCTGACCTTGGCATTCACATCAGTAAATAACTTTGGCCAATAATATCCGTCTCTTAAAATCTTGTAGGTCGTTTCCCTCCAGGCGTGATTTCCTACACACACTCCTTCATGGAATTTATTTATGACTCCTTTTGTTTCATATTCTATTAAGCAACACAACAAGAAACCTAGGGGATCTTTCTAGTACAATTGGCCATCAATAATGCAATATTTAACCGTGTGTAGCTTCAAATTTCTTGCTTTGGACAGATTCATGTCATTCGGGCACTGAAAGGTAAGGAGGTATGAAACAATGTTGTGATACCAAGAAGAGGAAGAAAAATTACCTTCAATATGAATCATAGGAATTTGATCATCAAGCTCATCTATATCTGGGAGATACCTGTGTGATTCCAGGTGATTTAGCCCGAGTGCCCTAAAATTTGATCCGGCTAACAATTTCGCTAGGCCTTGACCTTTGACTAGTTTGGTTGGATTTACTTCTAGATCGAAATCCTAAATTTTATCCAACCATCGACCTCTCTTTCCATCACTGTTTGGATGAACCAAGATTTCTTTGACAATGCTTGTTGGTATATAAGCAATTATTTTGGAATGCAACACATATGTCCTGAAATCCTTGAGATGTTTAACCATTACGTAAGCTTGTTTTTCAAGTATATCATATCTTAATTATGCATCCCTAAGAATTTTACTGAAAAAGGATATCGATTGCTCAAAAACATCTTCAATCTTTTGTAGGAGCATTGTTGCGATAGTATGTTCAGAAGAGAAAGAGAAGATAAAAAATTCCTTAGTATAGTACGGACTTGCTAGCACTGGTGCTTTGCCTATAGCTTTCTTGACTCACTCGAAAAATGCTTTGGATTCTGTATTCCACTTCACTTGTCTGTCCTTTTTCAACATATCTGTAATCAATTTGACAATTTCAGCGAAGTTAGGGATAAATCTTCTCAAAATATTTATCTTCCCTAGAAAACATTGGATTTGTTTCTTATTTCTAGGAATGTTTATCATGTCAATAGCCTCGAATCGCGTAGGATCAATATTGATTTCATCTTGTGAAATTATATGGCCTGAAATCTTTCCTTCTTACATAGAAAAATGTGACTTCTTAGGGTTAAGAGACAAACCAAATTTCATGCATTTCTCAAAGGTTTGTTTGAGATGAACCAGATGTTCTGCATCATATTTGGAGAAGACTATTAGATCATCTAAATAAATAACAACAAATTTGTCTCTCACTGATGAAAGATATATCCATCGCTATTTGGAAAGTAGCCCCTGCGTTCATCAAACCAAATGGCATTTTATCGTACATGAAATTTCCCCACGAAGTGGTAAATGTAGTCTTTTCTTTATCGTCTTCATGGAAAACAATTTGATTGTATCCGGAAAAACCATCAATCATGGACATTATGTTAGCTCCAACCACTTTTTCTAGAGCATGACCCATTTTTGGTAGTGTGTAGTTGTCTTTGAGGGATGGCCAATTTAAGTTTATGAAATCTACACAGAGCCTTATTTGGCCATTTTTATTTTTGACGGGTACCAAATTTTCTATCCATTCAGAATATCTGAGTGGAACAATGATTTTTTCATTCAAGAGTTTCTTTACCTCTCTTTCTATCACTGGAAGGAGGATATGATTTATCTATCTAAGTTTCTGCCTGAAAGGTTTGATACCATGTTTCAAAGGAATCTTGTGTTCAATAACAGAGGTATCGTAAGTTTTTAAATCATCATAGGACCTTGAAAAAACATATTTATACTGCCTAAGCAACTCGGCGTACTTATTCTTCATTTGGGCTGGAAGGTATTTAGATATCTTGACAAGTTTAGGATTTTCTTTGGTTCCTATATTACAATCTTAAACCTCTTCGGGCTGAGGTCGTAAGGTATATTTTAAGGGTATGTCATCTTGGTCAAACAATATCTCTAAGGGGATTAAACCTTTGGGGATATGATTGTTCTTAAGAACAAGCATGCGGTGATTTGCAATTTTATCCTGGAATTTTTCAGGGTCTTCACCTTCCTGCATGAACCAAATAAGATCGTTCTGGTTTTCCTAATTTATGTGAGTCTCAGAGAACTCATTGACCATTTCAAGGAACTGTTTGATTTCTTCATCGTCTTCAAATAATTTCCAGTGCTGAATATTGTTCAGGATTGAAGGCCTGTGTCTCATTTCGATGTGATATTTCAATTTTAGGACAATAGGTGGTACAAAGGTCGCCGCAACTTTGGCTAAAGAATCGGGCCGTCGATTTTCCATTCTAGGAATGGAGTGAATGTTAAAGGATGAGAATAAATTCTCTATCAAATCCCAGGTGCAATTTCTGTATGAACTCAACCTTGGATTCTTGTCTTGATACTACTATTTTATTTGTTTCACAATGAGCTCTGCATCACCATAAACTATCAGATTTTCAATTTTTAACCTTCTGGAAGCTTCTAATCCTAAGACTAGAGCTTCATATTCACAGACATTATTCATATAATCAATCTCCCATTGTAATCTATATGAAAAGGGGATAACATAATCATCTGATGGCGCTACAAATAACACTCTGGCCCTGCTCCTTCACAAGACGAAGTGCCATCAAAAAATATTTTCCATACTCCTTCTCTACTAATTACACTTTTCTTTGTTTTTTCTACTTTTTTATTTTCTTCTTTTGTACGTTCTTTGAAATCATAATCTATAGATAATATACAATTTCATAAGTCTTGATCAACAACATAGACTAGGTAATTATTGGGGTTTTGGGGGTCACTTATAGTACACGCCAGTCTAGTCTCTCTGTACAGTCGAGTGAATTGTCCACTGAAAATCGAGATCGCAACGTAATTCATTTCCAGCTAAAGTGATCCTCCTAATTTGGCACCCCAAGACATGGATAGAAGCATGTCGTACTTGGAAGGGATTTCAACAATGACTACATCCATGAGGATACTTTTAACAGGGATTTGTGCAATATTTACTACCAAATCTTTGATCATGCCTAAACACTTAACTTTTTTGGAATCAAACAAATGTAATTCTTGATAAGGTCTAGTAATTTCGAGGCCTAATTTCTCCATGATAAATTTAGGCATTAAATTATGAGAAGCCCCAAAATCTAACATGCAATTGTGGAGTAAATGGTCGTGCACAATTAGTGTAATATAAAATGGAGCAACGAAATCCTTAGTGTTTTCGATGTGTGGACCAAACATGATTGTAGGTATTTCATATTTTATATTAATAACATCTGCGTGAGATTCAACATCAATTTTTTTTATCATTTTAGCAATTCACTTTTTATAAATCGTTTTTTTTTTCTAGCTCAACCAAAGGCATGGGGATTTTAATTTTATTAAGTTCATTTTCTAAACTGAAACCTCCGATTTTTTTTTTGGTTTCCTTGGTTGAAACTTCTGCTTTTGTATTTTCTGTTCTATTAGTTTGCGTTACTCTTGTTTCAACTAGATTTTTTTGGGCATATTGTTTTTTAGTTGGCGGTTTAGTAACTGCTGCCTTATTCGTTTTATTTCGTGACAAAATATTTTTAGAGGAACATTCGTAGGATTTTTCTCTCTGGGCCTCAGATCATACTTTTGTTGGACTTCGGCCATTATTAAGTCGGCGAGCGCTTGATAGGCAGAGTCTCCCAGATTATTGATGTTTTCTTCATTATTAAACAGGGATTATAGATCTAAAGTTTTTTCACAGTCCCATCTTGTTAAATGTGGCTCGAGATTGTCATCGCTAAGGTTGTTCAGGTCTTCTTCTAACTCATAATTTTGCATATCATCCCTCTGCATAAAAGTTTCATTTTTAAATGGGGCTTGGATCTTTTCATCTTCATTTTTTATTTTTCTTTGTTGTATTTGAGGATTAGGGTTTCTTTTGAACTGATTCCTAATGAAAGTATCAATTTTGGATGGATCTAATTCCATCCTGGATATCTTGTTTGATAAATATTTAATTATCTTGGCCATCTCATCCATTTTCTCTTCTACGGACATCCTAGATCCAGATGGTCCTACTTGTTCTTTGAAATGCCTAGGTTCTTTTGTTCCCATATCGAACTTAGTTTTTAATTTCTTGGATTCCATCATATTAGATTCAATTTCTATGGAATCATCTTGCATTCCTGCAAGAGTGGTAGATCTTCTTTCTCTTAAGAGGAGAGAAAATTTGGGTTCAAAGGCCCCTGTAAAAGTTACCTTTGCAGCAGGTTGAGAGGGTTTGACTTTAGCTGGGATTTTGTTGTACTGTTTGTTGAACCTCTGAGTAAATTCAAGAACTGATTCAAAATTCTTTTTATTAAATCCCCAAATTCAATCAAATAATAGAGATGGTCCTTCTTCTCTCCCCATTGTCTTAGGAAGTCATTTTCTAGATCATCATATGACTGTATGGAACCTACCAGGAGTCCTCAGAACCATGTTCTCACTTGTCCTTTGAAGGTTTGTACTAACAACATTGAGTAAACCTCTTCGTGTTCAATGCCAAGGATATCAGTAAACTGATAAAAAAAGGCTATGTGTTCGGTTGCGGTTAAATCTCCTTTGCCGATAAATTTTGGTAGGTTTTTCATATAATTTTTGGGCAGATCATGAAGGGCAGTAGGGAGGAGTAAGGGAGCGTATCTAGAAGCTACCTTGGAAAATATTATAGGAGGTGGAACTTGTCCTTGCCTTGACTACCTTCTCCTCCACCTCCAGTGACACCTCCTCCAACAACAACCATTGGAATTCTAGGAGATGGACTTCGGGAACTAAAAAGGGGATTTTCAAAAAATTCAAAGGATTGAAGTGGTGACCTTTCGACTACTTCGGGATGTGGCGAAGGAAGTTCCATAAAAAGGTTGTTAGGATATGAAAAATCTAGAAGAGGAGGAAAAGGGAAATGTGGGTTGGTTTCCTCAGACTTACAAGACATATATATAGGGGAACCGATAGGGGATGAATCATGATATAAAATATATTCTTCAGAGTTTTGGGAAACTGAAACCTTTACTTCGGGAAAGTATGTAATCGGTAGGGTGTCAATGACAACAGGTATCAAGAGGGATCTTTTGTTTTGACTGGTAGGATTATTATTCAAGTCAATCTCAACTTTTATCTCGGGAACAATTACCTCCAGATTCTCAAGCTTAGCCTTGGGTTTAGCAATTGATGCCTCTGCGGAGGGTATTTGTTTAAAACTCTCTTCAAAGGTTATTTCTTCAATCTAAACCTTAGCGTTAACTTGTGTAACTTTGGGTTGATATACTTTACCTGTTGATGCAAGAGTCGATTTGAGGTATCCCTTTGGTTTCAATAACCTTTCGGGATCTAACACTGGTGTGGTCTGTTTATCGTCTAGATTTTGTCTGGTATTCTTTCGATCGAATGCTAGTTTTTTCTATGGTGGATTCGCCAAGTGAAAGATAAAAATAAGCCTTACGTATGTATTCAATCTTTGTTCACCATCAAATATATAAATTTGCCTTGTCATTTTCCTAGGGAAAATAACTTTGTTTCTTCGTCCCCGACAACAAGAATGTTTAAAGAGAATGTTTTGAAAGAGTGTTTTTTCTACCTTTAATCATATAAGAAAATATCCTTAAATGAAATTAACAATATGGCAGTACAGAGGCCATATTTCATTATCTAATTCTTAATTGTAATATCAAATGGTGTGAGGGAAACTTACAAAATTGTTAAACAAAGCAAGGCATGAGTTGTTGAAGAGTCTCAACTTGTTGCAGTAGAAGAAAAATAGATAGTGCACCCTTGAACATACGATAAAGTACAATAATTCACACATCTTCCAGGTCTTGTTTTACTCATAGTAAATACAGAGGTAAAGCTGCTTACTTAATGAACTACTGATATAATATGATTATATCAATGGTCCATGGACAATCAATGGTCTGTGGATAATTTAGCTGAACAACTGCGACATAAGTGTCTGTTGGTATAACAATTATAAAAGAAGATATTCACTGCTGAACAGAATTTCCGGGACAGAATGAGTCAAGACTTCAAGCAAATCAGAGCTAATGATCGATAACAAATTCAGCATCTCTAAGCCAATCTTGATGAGCTCCATCAAATTTCACAAATCAACCAGGGTCTAATCACTCAGTCTGATGAATTTATAAGGAAACTGCAAGCTATATTGAATGTGACTGAAGGTACCTCAATATACATTCGACCTTCCAAATTCAAGCGTTGGAAATGAACAAAAAACTGAAAATGGCCCAGCAGGATCTTTTTATGAAGGTTGATTCCATCCATAAGTGCTACTAGGAAATAGACCTTGCTCTGAAGGATATCTATATTAAGGAAAGAGAATCTCTCTCAACCCGAGCTAAGTTTCAATAATCCACCAAACATTTATCAAGGAATTGCATAAGGAAATGTCAAGATATGGAAATACAAAAGAAACACATAACCCAAACTAAACAAAATTTGGAATCTTTGTCTACACTTGTATTAATACTCAAAAAGGATAGGTTTCTCTATTACATCTGGCAAGAAGAAACCTTGAATAGATATCGAATCTATGTATTTATACAAGAACTATCGCAACTCAAACAGTTGGACTTCTTACAATAAAAATAACATATATTCGAATAATACAACAATATGTAAAAACTGATGAGATTCGTTGGCGTTCTCCTCTGTGCCTTCATCTGTTGGCATAAACATTTTTTTTTCTTATTCATTTATCTTGGACACAACTATCATCTGGTCTTCTTAATAATTCGGCATATTGTCTCGGTCGTTTTAATTTTTTTGCCATCTGTCCCTCCATCTATGTTCAATAATGCAATGACATTTTATTACCTGCTCCCAACTGGGCTTGCTTTTCCATGATCAATGCATTGGTTTCATCTATCTAAAAATTCCACCACCAACCTTGATGGCTCAATTGTTTCGTTTACCTCGAAAGTGAATAACTTCCTCTCTACCTGAGGAAACTTTTTTTGGATCCTTATCACCTCTTGAGCTAAGGCCTATAACTATGAACTTGGGCTCACTAGCCATTTATCTATTTTAAGAAGATCAATCTAGCTCATTTATTGAATGGTTGCCTGAGTTTCCTCTGTTCTCTTTCTGGAGTTCTGCTGGTTCATTTCAATATGGATTTTCCCCAAAGCCTTCGAGATACTGCTTCCCTCAAAATAAATTAGTCTCTTGTCTAATGATGATAAATATTCTTGGCAAGCATCCTTTACCTCCCTGGATAATTTCTTCCTCTCTGCCAAATTCGTTTCCCACACCTTCAGGGCCATATCACCTCTTATTTGTTCGTAAGGGGAAAGCTGAGGAAAATCAGGGACATTATATTTTTGTGCTAATATGGTGGCTTATTGAAACTTAGCTCGGGCTGAGCGAGATTCTCTTTCCTTAATATAGATATCCTTCAGAGCAAGGTCTATTGCCTGGTAGCACTTTTGGATGGCATCAACCTTCATAAAAAGATCCTGTTGGGCCATTTTCAGTTTTTCGTTCATTT
This sequence comes from Picea engelmannii, assembly GCA_009831015.1. Classification (NCBI taxonomy): domain Eukaryota; kingdom Viridiplantae; phylum Streptophyta; class Pinopsida; order Pinales; family Pinaceae; genus Picea; species Picea engelmannii. The sequence continues at coordinate 5,068 of ML835200.1, read as the reverse complement.
CCAACGCTTGAATTTGGAAGGTCGGAATGTATATTGAGGTACCTTTGGTCACCTTCAATATAGCTTGCAGTTTCCTTATAAATTCATCATACTGAGTGATTAGACCCTAGTTGATTTGTGAAATTTGATGGAGCTCATCAAGATTGGCTCAGAGTTGTTGAATTTGTTGTCGATCATTAGCTTTGATCTGCTTGAAGTCTTGACTCATTTTGTCCCGGAAAGTTTGTTCAATGGTGTATATATGATTTTATAATTGTTCTACCAACAGAGACTTATGTCACAGTTGTTCAGCTAAATTGTCCACAGACCATTGATTGTCTATGGAAAAATAACCTAACGAACCTGCGACTTCTTTTGCGAATTCTGTATCATCTATATCATTCCCATCATACACCAGTCTCTTCTTTTTAGTTATCACTCCATATTTCTGGGGTGATTCCTTTTTCACGATGGCCTTCTGTTTCCTACTAAAGAAGAAATACAAAGGAGACATCTCTTCAGGTGAGATGGGGGTAAGAGCACTTACTAAAATAATTTCAGAACTAGGATTTCCGAAGCTAAATTGCAGAGGCGTCAATGATGTAATAGGGGTGCCAATCTCCATAGGCTATTGTTGTTCTGCTGCATTCGAGGTGCCAACAAAGGTAGGTGGTGATGAGGGATATGCAATTTGTCCTTGCTTTAGGTAAGCTTTCAGTTGAGCTAGTGCCTGGGGCTTAGTTGTCCTGATAAGGAGGCTTCTAATTCTTGTGTCAAAACCTCAAATCTCTTCGGGGTTTCTTCAACCTTGTGCTTACCAGAGTGCTCTGGTTCATAACCTATAGGCCTATATTCCTGTGCAGGAGAAGTGGCTATCGACTCTCCTTGTAGTACCTTTGGTAGATTGTTTCACCTGTGCCTTTGGAAACTGAGGAAACCAAATTGTTTATTTGGAGACAGGGATTGGAATTTGTCCTATACCTCTTCATAAGACCTAACTCCCCTGAATATTTCGTCATACAGGGAGTTTTCGTGCACATGTATTTTCATGTTGAATTGGGCCAGGTGGTGTTCCACAATATTGTGTGGGTCGTGCCTTTTTAATTCGATGTCAACCAATTTGACACCTTCCAGAGTTGCAATTTCCACTTTGGAGTGACCAAAATCTAGTAATGAAAACATGCCAACCTGAATAGTGAAAGTTGGCCATACATTTTTCTGCGCTGCCTTCAGCTCTTTGTTGATGCCTCTCGTTACTGTCTGGTAAGTTTTTTTCTCTGAATACCAGTTGGTCTGGTAAAAATCATGCGAGAGAATGGGAAGCAACTAAGCATCTGAAAACCCTGATATAAGAGAAGTTCTCTTCAATAAACCAATATGCTATCTTACCCAGGTTTCCCATAATCTTGTCTGAAATTCAAGGAGGTGGGTGACAATATAGGGCTATAGGAATAGGAACCACTACATTGTGACAGATTTCATTAAATAAATCTTTGTCTTTTTTCTCCCACAACTTGGAATGGTAGAAGTGAATGGGCTCTGCATTGGTCAGGGTCCAGCTCCAATTCATCAATGGAAAAGGTGTCATGAAAAAAATAGCGTCCATGACATACACAACCATATAGAAAGGGGTGGGCTGCCCCTTTGATTTTTCTATTTTGTATTCAATAATTCCATTGGCCAAGTTATATGAAAACATTTTGGCCCAATTAAAAGTGTATCCCTTGGCCACCTCATGCATGATAAATGCCCATTGCACCGAGAAATGAGTAGGTATCTTCTTCCCGAATAATCTATAGAGAATCATGGCTACGTAAATAATGTGAGTGTCCAACAACGTTGTGGAATACATACCATGAGCGTCGACCTTGAACTTCTCTGGGTGCCCCCGCCAGGACCTGATTATATCGGGATAACTCATGTCGTATTGGATGCATTCCTTTTTCTCGAACTCCAACATAAATGCAACATTGTAAGTATATTTAGGATTGGGAGATAGATTATACATTACTTGGAGGTGTTCTGATCTGAAATAACCAACGACAACCTTCTGATGATTGATGATGCTCCTGGTCTGGACGTCGATGTTTTCCAATGCCCAACTTATCATGTATTTATACAACATGAGTCTCGGTTGTGCTTCTATTTTGTGTAGTTCTGACTACGCTATATGTCTGATTTTAGATGCATAAGTATCGTCTTCTTCATCATCAGAATCCTCTGGATAGTTTATGATTTCCTGTTCCAGAACCTTGAACACCTACATCCAATATTTAACAGTGTTTATGGCTCATGACATGGTGTCCGATAGAATGTTCACATTTGGATTTGAATCCTTGCTAGCCGCATCAGGCTTCTTCATTATTTTCCGTGGTGCCATGATCTATAAGAAATTGAGTGAGGTTACCTGTTGCGGAGAAAATATGTGAGATTTTCAAACTGATAAAATCTTGCTAATCATGGAAGGTGGAAATGAATTCGAAATACAAGTGTTTTTATTCAAATCAGATACATTGATTTTTGTATAGCTTCACTGACGAAAAATTTATTAACTTTAATGGAAAATTCTACTTGGAAATCTTCAATCCATGTTTAAATCATTACCGTTAATTATTCATAAATGCCATTAATAATTGACGATCTGTGTTCAGGATTTTTAGACGAGACAGAGTGGGAATTTGTCGAATCCCGAATTTGTGAAGGTTAATCCTTGGATGATCTCTTTTAAAACCTTAATTAATCATGTTTAAAAGGTGTGTTAACTTCAAGTGTTTCGGGAGTTCAGAATTTGAGAACTTTTAATGTATCTCGAGAGGGAATTCTCGAAACCCGAAACTACGAAGTGATTAATTATCTGGTAATTGATTTTAAGTCTTAATTAATCATATTCAATTTTAAGCATTTTGGAAATTCAAACTTCAGAGGATTTAGGATATGATATAGGATGAACATCTAAACTATGAACTATGAAGTCATTAATTATATCTTGACCATGATTAACCCAATTAATTAAAGTTTAATACTTCGGCATTTTGGTGCTTCAATGATTTGTGAATTAGATCTCTGTTATATTTCCAAAGGGTCATCTCCTGTAGTGACATGTCGCAGATGATGTCATTTTGGATGACATGTCGAGGAAAGAGAGTTGCCATGTGTTACTTGGAATCATATGAATCTTCAAACGGAAATGTCAGAAATGGGTGCCACGTGTCAACTCATCGAAGACTTAAAAGGTACACGTGTCCTACGACTTGCATCTTTAAAAGGTTTAGGAAAAGTCAAGAGTAGATACCTTCGGGCTTCGGGGTTTCATAGTTTTTATCATTAAGACTTATCAAAATGCCCGAAGCGCAAAGCTCCGAAGCGACCTTTAGTGATTTTCCTCTTTAAAATTCAGATGGCTCAAAAACCTTGAAGGTATTAGGGTCATTCAATCAAAAAAAAAAAGGAAAAATCATCAACGACGGATATCATGTGCGCCTTATTAATAATTAACCAGAAATGAATTTGATTTAAAATTCGAAAGTTATTTTCTAAGTTACCGTTTTCTTTGGGAAATATTATATTTTCATGAGGTGAAGAATATAAAGATCAAAAGTTCATAATTGTATGTGTTCCAACACCTCCCATCCATGGAAGACAAATAATGAGTGCCCTTCTTCGACTTCTTCTTGACGATGTAAGGGCCTAACCATAAATCTTCATTTTTCTTGTCATATTTTGTTTTTTCCTTCCTTTTATCCCACATGAGTGCAAGGTTTCCTTCATCAAATTCAACATAAGGAAGTTCTTCAATGTAAGGTTGTGTGGGAGGATATTATTCAACTATAAACTTGATAGATTTTTCTTGTGCTTGATCCTTTTTGAGTGTCTTGATGGCTCTCAAATCCTTTCCTTGGTATTCGAAAAGATTATATTTGTACTTATTCATCTTCGGGAGTAATGTATCAATACAATCCTCTTATGCAAAAGGAAAATATTGAGGATCATAATCGATGACCTGAGGTTCCACATAATACTCACAATATCTACAATAATCCAGGTCATTTGGGTCAACTACATGATTCTTCGCCATGTGTTGGTTGTACAATATCTCTAATTTCCCATCCCCCATAGGGATATGTGCATTAGTGGGATCCATATTGAGAAACCATCCTGGGGTAGCGGACCAACTTCTTGAGAAGAGCATGCCCCAAGCATCTGGTACATTAGTCACAATTATATTCATGGTGAGGCCAATGTGGGTGAAATCTTGAAGATACACCTCCACATATTCTATGATACCACACACCTTCACCCTTCTTGAATCAATACCACAAATGTTTCCATAAGAGCGAGTTGTCCTAAAACCAAGTTATTTCATGACCTTTAGAGACATCATATTTCTTGAGGCTCCAAAATCTAGCATACAATTATTCAAACTAAAACCATTTATTCCCAAAGAAAGATAAAAAGGAGGAGCCTCTTCTCCCTATCTCCCGTGATAAATATTATTTAGGATGACCAGAGGATCACTTTATCCTTCTTGTACCTTTAGTTCCTTCAAAAATTATTTTCTTACAAAAGGAATGTTGCACATTTCCACCACAGGAACTAACATATTCATTTTTCCCATTATGCCTGGTACATCTATATTCAAGCGAAGATCCTCATCAGTTGATGCAGGATGTGGAAGTAGATCATGAACCAGAGGTGGAGGAGGTGGAAGTACATCCTTTGTTGCTAGAGGTGGTGGGATCTGTACTCTGTTTACCCTTGAGTAAGTCATAATTTCCCTTTTCTTCAACTTGTTCTTCAGGTGTTCATCCATTTGGTTCAATACTTCCAACCGAGCTTGTCTAGCTTCCCTCTTCCTGATCTCTTCTAGTTGTTTCTCAATGATGTTAATGTTATCATAATCCAAAATAGTAAAAACTATGTCAATGAAGTTCAACCTATCCATAGTTCATGGATATTCTTCTTCTTTCATTCGTATCAGATATTCATGTTTTGAATGAGGTTCTTGGCAAGGAAAACACTATGGTGATACCTCCATGTTGAGCATCCCAACATGATCCAAGGTGTTAGATGTCTTTGCCTCAAGTTGTGG
>ML835199.1:57344-77695 GCA_009831015.1 Picea engelmannii | reverse complement strand
CGTTGATGTAATCAATCCTTTCCATTGCTTGGTGGGATTTCTCATAACATATTTCCATGTCCTTGCACGTTTCCAATGCCATAAGGGTGTATTCTTGGAAATTGGCTATCCTTGCAGTGAAAAGGTGCCACTCACTCGTGAATTTACTGTAGGCATCCTAGAATTCGCTTCTCAAGAACATCATGGCCTGTGTGGAGTCTTGATAATATTTTTCCAAATGGCGCAGATGATCCAACTCCTTTAGTGCAGCGACAAACTCCTCTTCATATTTCCTTTCTCTATTCAGGGTGGCATCTGTGATTTTCATCCCTGCGCTAATAAACTCAGACGTCTTGGCATGATCTGCGCTAATAAACTTCTCCTTTGTGGTGATGAGGATGGAATTGTCCAGCATAAGCATCCTCTTCTTAGTGGTTATCTTCATGATGGCTTTCCTCTTTTGGTCATAGGTTATGGATTGTATATCGACGACCTAATCTATGGGTTCAGGGATTTGTTTCTCTCCCCAAGTAATAGTGTTTCCCAGGCTCCCAACGGTGTATATCTGTTCAAGACTGGGTTCTTGAATTTCTTCTATATGTCCCTAAATATTGGCCTATGGTTGTTGCTCATCGGGAGGTAAAGAAATAGCCAAAATTGATGAAACAAGGGAAGGATTGGTACTTACTTGATAATCTACTGTCGAGATGCCAATTTCCTGTTGTGAAATTTCTCCTTCTTGTTCGCTTGATTATATCTCATCCCTTGAGTTGTCCATTGGGATCCCCGGTGTGTCGCGTGGCTCAATGTCCAAGGCACTTTATACCTCATGCTCATTTTGTGGACTTCTCTGACTTGGAGCATCGGGAACTGGGGAAGATTCCTTCTCAGGTTCTGTTTCCTCTTTGATTTTCACCAGAGTAGCCAGGGAAACCTCTGAACTCTCCTCATCATCGTAGATGGTTATTAGATCGAATAAGGGATTTTGTGTACTTACTCTCCTTGATGTCCTTGCTATATTGGGCTGAGCCAAAACATCCCTTGGTGATCTAACCCATGGCATTGAAACTTCGGGGTTATCTGACCTGATGGTTTCTTCAATTTGTATTGGCTCTGGGTCACTTGGTCCTCCCCGACTTTCGATTGGGTTGTCAGCATGAACCCTTGTCATATCTATAAGGTTAGGGTCATTTTGTAGCTGATCAATTACTCTCTGTGCCTCTGCCATTAAGCACATACCCCTTTTTTGTGTCTCTAGTGTCAATATCAATCCCCTTCCCTACACCTTTGTTACCTCTGCCACTCTGATTTCTTCCCTGAATCTGAGGGCCTCTTAAGCCGAATTTTATATTGTTTCCACTTGTTCATGCACACTCATGGCCTTGAACCTGGTCATGTTTGGGTTGGCCATACTATGCACCACCTCGTCCCAGTACTAGGCATTCTCTGTGAAGACTTCATCCTCAAATTTATCATGAGCATATGGCCAGGAGGATGACACTTGCGATGGATGTTGGAGGAACAGGAATTTAGGATCATGCTTGCGAAATCAAATTGTATGGAACCTAAATTCATGTTTTCTCAGACATTCTTGTTTGTCTTGAGAAATATCCTTTACCAAATAGATCCCCACATGGAAACCGTAGGGTATGAAGTCCTGTTTCTTGTCTTTGACCAATGTGGCATTATAGGCCTCTAGGATGGTCTGATAACAAATTTATCCCATGACGAGCCGTTATGGGACATGAGATAGTAGGAGATGTGGTGCTCCGGTGGCCCCGAACACCCTGATGTAGGTTGCGCTCTCATCAAAATACCAATGACCTACCTTGGCTATCATTTTCTTGGCTACCACTGATAGCCTTGGGAATTCCTTCTTAAAAATAATAAAATAAATGTGGGTGATGAATTCATCAAAAATGAGGGAGAAATATTTCTTGTACCTGCTTCCCCATATCATGTTGAAGTAGACGTTGACTGGGATCTCTGCAACATGGAAACTCAGATTCATGCTGACAAAGACGTTCCTAACGCACATGACATCGAGAAGGTACGAGGCCATGTAGAAATTTGGTGCCTCTCCTTCCTTTGGCATCTGATCCTACTGCACACACATGCTTAATTGTTTGGAGATTATTTATCCCCAGTTGAAACTAATCTCGACGATTACAACTATGTATGCAAAATGCATCCATGCTTCTGAAAACTTGGAGCAATATTTTTCTTCATATAATCGGTAGATGAGAGCCATCAAATAGATGCATGGCTCCCTTAGGTTGATTGTCCCGTACCATCCATTTCTCCAATTGGTGAATTTATTGTCTTCCCTCCACCATGAAGCCATCAACCGGTTGGTTTCATGGAATTCATAGAACTTCACCACGAAGTCCGTGTTGAGCCGCTCCTTTGGGTCCATGAGCTTGTAGTATTTCTGGACCTCTGTCGGGAGAAAACATCTGACACACCCACCATTCTCATCGTTGATCAAACATTTCTTCCCATCCATATGGTCGATGAGCCACTTCAGGACCTCTATGCAGGGGAAAGTGGGGGTATAGCTTGCCACCATGTGTAAATACGACTGTCGGATGTTGGGGAACACCTGGTCATCGAGCACCTTTATGTCCAGGGCACTGTGTGGGATATACTCTGGATATTATTCTCTGCTAATCATATTGAATATATCTCCCCACTGTGGGAGTGCTACCTTGGATATTGTGCTTGCCTTTGTATCGCCAAAGGCCGAAGGCTGGATGAAAACTTTCTTTGTTGTTTTCTTGACGATAGGATCCGACCTAAGGGCATACTCCAATTACCTTCACCTGCCTCTAGTTCTTTTAGCTTTGATGCCCTTAGCGAGCATTTGGTGGTTGGATTTCTCGGTGACATTGTTCTTGTAACTTGAGAAGATTTTAAAGATTGTGTAAAACAAACTGGATGAACATGTATAAATTATAATCATCTAATTGACAGACTTGGATACATACCTCTGAAGCTTGTTAAGCCTAGTTTTTTTTTGTTGATAATCACGAGGGTCAGTATAGTCTTCGAGTTTCTCATTTTTCTCCTTTGAGCTCTCTGGAATTCTCTTACACGCAGAATGAATTTGTTCACAACAGTTCAAGAGATTTAAATAGGGAAGACCTTACCGTGCCACATCAACCATTCGATTTGAGTTATGAATGAAATTTCAATAAATCTGTCGCCAAATATTTAGAGGAGTTAGAACTTAAATTCATCTTGGGTTGATGGTGGAGGCACGGGTGATGATGTGGTATATCGACTATTTCGAAAATGTTGTTTTAATTGGTGCACAAGGTAGCAACTAATGCAGGATCAGGTATTAATTAACTCCTTAAATGTCCAAAATCCGATTGTATCTAATGTTGAAAACGTCCCATTGTGCCACTCTTTCAGTGGGTGGATCGGGGGTCAGGATTGTGCTATGAAAATTTTCGTTGATATCCTCTTGAAAAAACTATGACGACTATCGATATTACCGTACAATGCAGACGTGGCAAAGATGAATCAGAGGTGTGACTAGGACCTAGGGAACCAAGAATTACTCAGGATAGAACTAGATTGTATGACCCTCTTACCTGATAAAGACACGTGGCATTCAAGACCAGTGACTTAATTCACTCGTATTAATCAGAGTCGGGAATTTCCTTAATATATTCGTTATAAAACCAAATCCTAGCTTGTCAATGTTGAAAAGTGTTAAGGATCAATGATAAACCTACAACAAGTGGTCTCGGATCGACTCCCTCGAAAAATCACCGATGCTGAAAACGCATCGGGGATTGACGATCGAGGATAACTTTATCGTGGTCAAAAGGTTGGTTGTGATCGGTCTGGATTTTCTCTGATCTCAATAAAGTTCATCGGGCATCGGCTATTGACTATTTTTTTCCCTTTGTTAGAGTCTATCCTCCTCATATTTTACCGATGCCGAAGGGGATTGGCTATCTCTCGAGCCTTTATGCGAAAAAATTACGCAAACAAAAACTGCCTTCTATCGATGATGATAAAGATCGGCGCTCAACAAATGTTGTTTTCAGAGTGGTTCCTTTACTTACTTGAATTGTTTCTGACACCGAACCTGAGCGTGTTAGGTGTAGTGTTTGGCTGTCAATTCCTAAATTAGGTGTTAAGGCCTTTTAGTATTGGGGTTTCAAAACTTCAAACAAACTCGAATAGGTGATGAGAGTCATGATAATAAACAAAGAAAAAACTTTTCCCAAAATGAAATCGAATCAGACAGTGCAGAAAACAAGTGGTACCCAAAAAGTGACACAATTTGATAAGGATTTTTTAGGGTGTGTTGAGTGTTCAACAAGTTGCAAGCATCCTGGTGAAAATTCAAAATTACCAGCATCAACCTCATATCCATCAAGTACTCCATGAGCGTTTTTTGCTTGTTTGGAGTTTAGGAAGGGTTTGGATACTTCACTTTACTTTGGTGCTACGAACTGGTTTAGGTACTATGAATTTAGACAGGCGCTACAAAATGCGCTACAGAATGTGTTGCGGAAACTCTGTTCAAAGACTGTTGAATTGGTATTTTTGACCAACTTATTTCCTGGAGAATTTTCGGGTGAACCAGGATGAATTATCAAACTCCAAGGGAGGTTATTGTCAAGAACGGATGCATGAACATTAACCTCTTTTATTTTTCACACAGGTGTCACAGATTGGGATATTCGAAAGAATCTTTGAGCCCTATGTTTTCAGTTTTCATGATTTCTTGTTTGAGACATGTTTTTGTGACACATATTCCGACCAGCTGGAGATGAATTTCAAGAACACGAGAGAGGTTTTTATTTAGAATGATTTCATCTAAAAAAAAAGTTCTCATATTTTGCATAGATATTATAGTTTGATAATTACAAGTGTCACTTTGAAGCCTACTTTTCAAAATTTTGCCTCCTGAAAAGAAGGAAATTAGTTAAAACATGTCATTTTTTGTTTGTAGTTGTTTCTATTTTGGGAAAGGGGTTCGAGTTTGAATGGGTGAGATGGAAAGAACCTATAGGGATATATATTCATTTTACAATAGGATAGGGAGGTTGGATTCATGATATAAAAGAGGAGAGAGCTAGAGGAGTAATTGAGTTGCTCATTTGTAAGACCGAGGGCATGTGTTGTAGGCATTTCTTCCATTAGAGATTCATGAGAGTTGTTTATCAGACTTTGTGTTCTTTATTATCATTTTATCTTGTCATATTTCATGAATGGAATTGCGGGCATTGAAGATCAATGGTTGTTCATGAGGTAGGAGATTCATGAGATGCAAATGATTTGTAGTAATTGCCTCCTTTCATGATCTCTATTCTAGTAATCTTTTAAGTAATTTTTGCAGAGAGGATCTTTGCTTGATGATATTCTTATTTTTGTTATCTTTCTTATACCTCCATCCATCAATTATATCCCTTTTGGTCTGGTATGAGATTGAGTGCCTTTGATCTGTAGGGTGTTGACTCCATGCCCAATGGAATGCTTCTACTGACAGTTTGCTTCCCTCTCCCTTTCTTTCTCTCCCTTGTTTATCCACCCTTTTAAAATTGATTTAATTTTTCAGGTTCGAATGGTTGATCTAAAATACCTTTTTAGTGATGTTAATGAAACAAATCCTAATTAATTTTTGATGTATCATATCTGATGAAATCTTGTTTAATGGAAGTTAGCTTTCTTTTTTCCATATTAAACTCTCTCACTTTGAAATTTTACTATCATTGAAGGATTCAAATGATGTTTTGTAGCTGTATGACAATGGATGTTTGATTTTTATACTGTTATATATTTCTCAAAGTTTTGTTTTCTTGGATTTAATAAGTTCTTGTATCTGAAGCATTTCTCTTCTTTGTCTACTGGAATAGCCTGAAGCTAGTGGTAGATTCACTTCATTTTCTTACTAAGTCTTCCTCCTATCCACACTAATCCTAAAAAACCTAACCTAAGTTAAAACAAGACCTCTTTTGATGATGCACTTAATCCAGAATTTCCTGTGTTTTGACATTGCTGAACTAAGTTTTATCCATTTGACACCACATTTTAATACTTATCTCATAAAAATTTTAATGGGTACTAGGCTTATCCTCTAGTAGTCTAAAGGTGACTCTCAGTGATAACATTTTTGGCGCCATTGCCAGGGATAGATTTGAACAGATTTAAAAGCTCCCTGGGAAGAACAACATTGCACAACTCCAACTTTAGATGGTGATTGAAGTTGGAGACCTTCAAGACTGCACATTCACCACGATGACTCCATTTTTCAGAATATGCTGGTGACTCCACTGGAATGAGAAAAATTAAATGGCTATGGAGGCTATTTTGGACAAGAGGTTTTCCCCACTCAATTTATCATCCATAGCTAGTTATCCACATCCTGTGCCTAAAATTGATGAATGGAAAGATCTGCTGCCAAGATTTTATGAAGGTGAGAATGACAACCCTGTTGAGCATGTTCTAGAATTTCATGCTTTGATGCAACAAATTGACATCCAACATGAAGACATATGTATGAAGTTTCTTATGTAATCTTTTCAAGGATATGTTCATATTTGGTATCGGTCTCTTGAACCTTCTATCATTTCTTCACTCAAAGAGTTTCACGTTGCTTTCAATATTCATTGTCAAAAGTTTTATTCCTCTGAGTTAATTTGTCATAGTTGTTGTGAGGAGTATAAAGACTGTGTTCATGATATAATTGATTCTTATGAAGGCTTTGAGAATGAAGAATATTCCTTGGATGAGGAATCAACTCTTTCTCTTCCCTATTCATCTACACCAAATGAAAATTTTGTTTGTTGTTTTAACAAGGAAAATGTAGAAATTAAGTCTATTCTGGAAACTGATACTCTTTATAACCCTATATCTAAAAGACCTAGATATGATCATCCTATCTTTGACTCATATGGTGATGATAATATATTTATTCCTGGATTGAATCTTGAAAGGAAACCTGTTTTTAACAATGAAGAACAATTTTCTCATGTTGGGCAAAAAATATATCTTGATATGTCATTCGAGACTCCTCCTTTATTTGATCATTATGGAGACAATGATGAAGATGCTACGGTGTTTTTTGTCTTGGAAGAAAAAATCATTAGCAACCAAACTTCTGATGAAAATGAAAAATTTCACCAAGAGAAGCATGTTAAAGAGAAACATCCATTCATTGATATACATGAGGAGATTTCTTGCAATCAACTAGCAGATGTTTTCAGAGAAGATAAATGGAAAGTGGATCAATAGTCTACATTATCTATTCATTCACCTATGTTTGTAACAAAAATTCAACCATATGTGAGCAATTGTAAAGTAGAGAAGGTTTTATTTTATCAACCCAATAAGTTTTATCACCTATTTTATGACCCTGTAGGGGAGTACATGGAGTTGCATTTTCTTCATGTATTGAAGCCTTCAAGCTTTGTCATACCTTCAACATTGGGAGGTAATCTGGAGAATGTAATTAATTTGTTGTCACGGTTTTATTAGCTCTTTTTTATTAGTGGCAGAGTAAGAAATTTTTCAGTTAGGAAGTTACTTGAGTGGCTCTGGTGGAAGTTTGTTTTCACCTATCCTATCGTAAAAAATCAGTTAGTTTATAATTATACATAAATAAACTCCATCTGGAGCATGTGTGTTTATTTTCTCTTAGTAAGTAGAGTAGTGTCCTTGTCAGCTTGTTTTCTTCAGTAAAATGTATTTGATCTTGACTCCAACACCCAACAACTAAGGCACTGGAGCTAAAAAAGTTCTTAGAGCCTCACAGGGAGGTCTCCATTCCCTATGGAGCTAGATGTTAACACATAAAATTGATCATTTAAAGGAGGATTTATGGTTTTCAAAGTCTACATTTAGCCATATCTCCCATTATTATGTCATACCATCAACTAATATACTCCTCAGAGTATGCAAGCTATAGTTGAGTTGGCACTGCAAACTGGCACTGCGAACTAGTTAAGGAAGAGGGTTGTTGGTTGGATAGGTTGCAAGCATCCTAGTGCAAGTTCAAAATTACCATCATCAACCTCATAGCCATCGGGTACTCCATGAGATTTTTTGGCTTTTTTGGAGGTCGAGAAGGGTTTGTCTACTTTATTTTACTTTGGTGCTACGAACTGGCTTAGGTGATGCGAATTTAGACAAGCACTATGAAATGCACTACAGAATGTGCTGTGAAAACTCTTTTCTAAGACTGTTGAACTGGTATTTTTAACTAGCTGACTTCCAGGAGCATTTCTAGGTGAAAAAGGATGAATTTTCAAAATCCAAGGAGGTTATTGTCAAGCATGGACCCATGAACATCAAAGTCTTTCATTTTTCACACAGGTGTCACAGATTGGAAGATTCAAAAGAATCTTTGATCCCTATGTTTTCAGTTTTCATGATTTCCTATTTGAGACATGTTTTTGAGACACGTATCCCTACCAGATGGAGATGAATTTCAAAAAATGAAGAGAAATTTTTCTTTAGAAAAATATCATCTACAAAAAACGTTCTCAGATTTTACATGGTTGTTATAGTTAGATAATTACAAGTGTCACTTTGAAGACTGTTTTTCAGAACTTCGCCTCTTGAAAAGCAAGAAATTAGTTAAAATGTGTCATTTTCTGTTTGTAGTTGTTTCTATTTTGGGAAAGGGGTTGGAGTTCGAATGGGTGAGATAGAAATGACATATAGGGATATATATTCATTGTACAAGAGGAGAGGGAGGTTGGATTCATGATCCATGAGAGGAGAGAGCTAGAGGAGCAGTTGAGTTGCTCATTTGTAATCCCGAGGGCATGTGTTATAGGTATTTATACCATTAGAGATTCATGAGAGTTGTTTATCAGACTTTGTGTTCTTTATTATCATTTTATGTTGTCATATTGATTGAATGGAATTTAAGGAATTGAAGATCAATGGTTGTTCATGAGGTAGGAGATTCATGAGATGCAAATGATTTGTAGTAATTGCCTCCTTTCATGATCTCTGTTCTAGTAATATTTTAAGTCATTTTTCCAGAGAGGATATTTTCTTGATGATATTCTTATTTTTTTTTTATCTTTCTTATACCTCCATCCATCAATTATATCCCTTTTGGTATGGTATGAGCTTGGGTGCCTTTGATCTGTAGGATGTGTTGAGTCCATGCCCAATGGAATGCTTCTGTCGACAACTTGCTTCCCTCTCCCTTTCTTTCTCTTCCTTGTTGATCCACCCTTTTAAAATTGATTTAATTTTTCAGGTTTGAATGGTTGATGTAAAAGACCCTTTTAGTGATGTTAAGGAAACAAAGCCTACTCTAGTTTTGATGTATTAGATCTGATGAAATCTTGTTTAATGGAAGTTAGATTTCTTTTTTCCATCTTAATCTCTCTCTCTGAAATTTTACTGTCATTGAAGGATTCAAATGATGTTTTGTAGCTGTATGACAATGGATGTTTGATTTGTATACTGTTATATATTTCTTAGAGTTTTATTTTCTTGGATTTAAGAAGTTATTTTATCTGAAGCATTTCTCTTCTTTGTCTACTGGCATAGACTGAAGCTAGTGGTAGATTCACTTCATTTTATTACTAAGTCTTCCTCCTATCCACAATAATCCTCAAAACCATGAACTAATTTAAAACAAGACCTCTTTTGCTGATGCAATTCATCAATAATTTCCCATTTTTTGACATTGTTGAACTAATTTTTATCCATTTGACAACACATTTTAAGACTTATCTCATAAAAATTTTAATGGGTATTGGATTTAACCTCTATCAATCCGAGGGTGAATCTCAATGATAACATTTCCAATAAACAACATGTTGTCGACATACAATTCTACATATATGAAACACCTGCCTTTTTCTTTGGAATATATGCAATGATCAACCTTGTTTCTCACAAACCCCAAAATAAGGCTGTATGTGTTGAACTTTTGGTACCACATCCTTGGTGATTTATTTAGACCATAAAGGGATATTTTTAGTTTTCACACCAAATATTTATTTCCCTTTACCACAGATCCTTCAAGATGTTTCATGTAGATTTCCTCTTCCAAGTCCTCATGTAGGAACATTGTCTTCACATCCATCTGTTCTATTTCTAGATCAAATGTCACAACTAGATACATTAGTACTCTAATGGAAGTTAATTTTTTGAAAGGGGACAAAATATCACCGAAGTGTACTCCTTCGACTTGGGAATATCATTTTGCTACCAGTCGAGCTTTAAATTTCTCGATTTGACCTACTACATTCATCTTCTTCTTGAGTACCCTTTTGTTATTGACATGCTTTCTTCCACTAGGTAATTTTACTAAGTCCCATATCTCATTATTGTGTAAGGAATCCATATATTCAACCATGGAGTCCTTCCAGAGTGTTCCCTTTGTTGAGTCAACTACCTTCGCGACTGACTTGGGCTCATTTTTGGTGGAAGTTAACAAAAGTGAAGAATGTAAGTTGGGTGGAATTTACCTTTCGACTGATTTTCTTAGTCTTTCTAACCTCCTTACAACTGGGGTTGGTTGTTCCACCTCTCCTTCTAATTCAATCGACTCATATGATTCATCTTCTTCGTTCCTCAGTTCAAACCACACCATCTATGGATTATTCTAGGTACGAACAATTTCTTCAAGATCATACTTACTTTCAACTTCTCTAAAGACCACATCTCAACTGTACACTATTTTCCTTGATGCAAGATCCCAGAGTTTTTATCCTTTCATTCCTTCTTTGTATCCACTAAAATTACACTTGACTTCCTTCTTTTCCAGCTTGGTTCTCTTTTCCTCGGGAACATACACAAATGCATCACAACCAAATAGTTTGAGATGTGAAACCGAAGGCTTCTTACTCGACCATACCTCATGTGGAGTCGTGGCAACTAGTGCTGATGAAGGAGACATATTCAATAGGTATTTTTTAGTGTCAAATTCCTCCACCCATAATTTGTGTGCGAGCCCAACAATAATAAGCATGCTCCTTTCCTTGTACATTAATGTTATGTTCATTCTTTCAACAACTCCATTTTACTATGGGGTAAAGGGTGTGGTATTTTGGTGTGCTCTGCCATAGTGTTTTTAGAAATTGTAACACCCTAGGTTTTGAACCCCCATTTTTAAATAATGTATTTTTATAATGCTGAGAGGCTAGGGTGCCCAAACAATTATTAAAAGGCCATTGTGCCCAATACATGTAATGTTTTTTTTATCATTATTAATAATAAATACATGGTTGGCTGCTAGATGGACAAGGACTAGACTTATAGGGGGATATGATTCCACAAGAGAGGGGGCTTGAGGGGATACATGTTTATTCCTATGTTAATTACACTTTTTTCCTAAGGGAGGGGATCGGTTATGTGAGCTTCTTGGGGAAGGCCAGGAGGTTCTTGATTCCCCATGAAAATACTTAAACCCATCCCTGGAATGATTGTGGGGTTGGTCATTGGCTCATCTGCTCCTTCCCTTATGCATTCATACCATTCATTTCCCCCACACACTTCCATGCACTCACTTACCCATCCATTGATCCATCCTCACCTACATATTGGCTTGAAAAAAGGGAAAGGAACTACTGAGAATTATCCACAGGATAGTTGGTTGTAATGGTTGCTGGTGCAATCCAGCCATGACCTGGGGCCTACATGTATGAGATGCGTTGTCATGTGCCCTATTTTTCTCACAACTGCGAGTCCTGAGAGTTCCAACATTGATATTTTGGACCAGTTGTGTTGGAGGCCCTAGAAAAAAGAGAATGACTACTTGAGGGACTGCGTGATAGAGAAGGGTGGAGGTCCATTCTCTTGGGTTGTACAAGATGGGTAGAAGAGAGCTGGGTACTTGGATTGTTGTGGGTGATGGGAAACCTGTGAGAGATTGAGAGATGACTAGTTTGGGAACCCAAGTACACTCTGGAACCATCCTTGTGGATTCATAGCCCTGGCTCGAGGGTGACACTGCTGTTGAGATTTGGAGAAATAGTGTCTACGGTTGGGTGGAACGTCCTTGGTCTGTAGCCAATTAGTGTCGCCTTTTTATAAAGATAAGTGCTCTTTGTTGTGATATTATTATATGTGTATGAATGTATTCCACTGTGTATTATAATTATCGTTTAACTAAATATTAGATTATGCATTCTTGTTGATATTGTTGTGCATGTCATTAAAGTCCCTTCTTTTATGCATCCTTAAATTTTAAAAAGGTATCAGTAAAATAAAGAAGTCCAAGGGTGGGCTTGAAGGTAGCATACCCCAGCCTCTGGGTGGATAGGTATGTTACAGTTTGGTATTAGATCCAGGTTGAAACACTGGGCTGGTATGGGCCGGATCTATTGGTCAGAGTCTCATGGTTATAGATCGAAATATGACCGTGGAGTTGAAAAGCTCAGGAGGAATGGCATTGTAGAATCTACGCAGGAGTTAGAACGTCATATATCCTTTGTAAGGGTTCGAAGGATCATGACCATTCCCCTTCAAATTCAGGAGCGATTTCCACTGTAGGATTAGGAGATATCCAGGATTGTTGGATCGGAGAATAGGTGAACAAGGGTCATCTGATGTAAAGGAAGCAAGGGTTAAGGTCACAATCGTCGGATCCATGGGAGAGAGAGATCAATGGACAACCAGTATTGTGGGGAACCAAGTTGCATGAGAGATAATTCCTCAAGGCGATCCCACAATCCAAAACCACTGCTTCACCAAGGGGTTACATGTCAGCATCAGGATAATTGCGAGGTGAAAATAGGGTTACTCCAAATCGCCGATGCATGCCCCCGCAAATTGAAAGGCATGCAGGGATGTGACATGTTAGGGCTTGAACATCAAAAAACCATATAGCTAAAGCAGTTTGGGGTCGTCCATCGTCAAGGAGAGACATGTGGTGCGAGATCCACAACTCCAAAATTTTGTGGATGAGGAGGAGGTGAAATAGCTGGAATAGATCCTGACCATCGATCACCAAGAGGTACGTTTCAGTAGATCAGTAACTCTAGAGAAATCAGTTCGAGAGGTTTTCAGTTTGAGATTTATGAAACCCAAAGACCCGAAAGGATCTCAGCCATTGATCTATCAAGAGCCACACATCACTAGATCCAGGGCTTCAGATAAAATCCAGTGGGGCAAGATAATTTTTAAAGTTTGAGATTTCAGAAGTCTGAAGACCCGAAGTAAGCCTCAACCATCAGATTAAGGAGGACATGTGGTGCAGATCCATGGAATTTAGGTGAATACCCAAATTGAATCTTAGTCGTTTGATCTAGAAGGACACATGACGAAAAATTGGTCAGTTTAGGAATTCAGAGTTGGGGAGAATTGGAAGTGTGCCAGTATGGAAAATCCTGAAGTCCCGAAGTGATGGGGCATGATGACGTCACCTAGAGGTGATGTGGATCCTATAATTTCTGAAGTGACGTGGCTTGCGAACGTCACCTGGGATGACATGGACACATGAAATGTGTGCCACATGTTAGTAAGTTTTGAGCATATGGAGTATTGAAATGTCAGTTAGAACGTGACACGTATCACCCACCCGATTGGGCCACGTGTCCACTTCCATTATTTCACCACATGGTGACAGATCGTGCAGTCTGAAGACTGGGAACCCCAGGGGGGAAGGATGTGACAAGTTGCATTGGGTTGAAAACTCTCGAAGGCCAGAGTACATATCGACCATTGATTCCAGAAGACACACATCGAAGGATCGTCGACTTTGGGTAAAATCACTCCAGGAGAACATGCAGGAGGAAAGTTTGAAACTTCTGAAGCCCAAAGAGCCGAAGCGATTCATAATCATTGATATATGGGAGGACACCCATCGATAGATCATGAACTTTGGGTAAAAGCATTCCGGGAGGAGGCAAGCGAGGAAAGTTGAGACTCCCGAAGCGCAGAGTCCTGAAGTGGATCTCGATCGTTGATTGTGAAAGAGGACGAGGACCGTTGATCTAGTCCTGGATGAAAGTTACGAAGTCTCGAAGCTCTGGACAAGTGTTTTTTAGCTAAGTGTAGGGTCATGGCCATGGTCATATGCAGATTGAGAGCTGAGGGAAGGAAGGCTAAGGGATGAATTGGTGGTCTTTGAGATAGAAAAGTGTTAAGGAAGGATTTACCTGTGGTTTCTAGTCGTGGTCACCTGGGAAGGTTGTTTGAAGGAAGCACCTACGCAGGATGAAATTCTATGTCAGCTAAGGATAACAAGACATTGTTATTTTCGGAGAATGGGGATATGATCTCCATGAACAAAAAAAGAAAGACACCTATAGCATGGTTTGGCAATTTTGTTTATCATATGCATAATTCTAACAAAATGGTTTCTTGCACATTTTGCGGAATTAAAGGGTTTAAACACATTAACTCAAGATGCATATTGAGGAAATGGAAGAAGGCGAGGGAGGATCCAGTCATGATAAGGAGGCCGAAGGCCAGAATACCAGAGTTGGTAATGCATAGACAGAGTCCAATGGATGCAAGGTAAAAGGAGAACAAGAAACGTTAATAGAAATGGTAAGAAGCCTGAATATGGAAGTGCGAAGCTACAAAGTATACAATGAGAGATTGATGAGAGAGAAAAGTCAGATAAATGCTTGAGTGTTGTAAAGCTTAAATCAGTTTCAAAGAAAAATGAAGAAGGGATCAAACTCAAGACAAGAGGAAGAAAGCAGGTGCCATTAAATTAGGGATGATCGTGGAAGAGCTGGTTATTCCAGAAGTGCTAGCATAGCTCATGGACACCACTCACCTCCTTACTCAGAAAAAAAGTTTTATGCATCGGATGATCCCGTAAGCAGTCTAGAGGTGTCTCCTGTTATACACCAAAGAAGGAAACACGAGGTAGATAGTTTGCAAGGAGAGATGAGGAAGCTCAAGCCACCTTCCTTTGAGGGTGAAAGAGAAAGGAAAGATGATGCCAAAGCATGGTTTCTTGGGATCATGAGAGATTTTGAGTTGCATAACTATTCATCCAACCTGGAAGCTAGTATTGCCACCTACCATTTACATGGGAAAGTTGCAATGTGGTGGGACCAATTGAAGCAAGTGGAAAATGTTAATGAAAGTAAGATCACTTGGAAGCCGTTCAAGAAATACTTCCAGAAGGGGTACCTCTCAGAGAATTTCTATGACAAGAAAATGCAGGAGTTCTTTAAACTTTGGTTGGGAAGCATGACTATGGAAGAATACGAGAAGAAGTTCTTGGGATTGTTAAAGTATGTCAGGTTCATTGGTGATGAGAAAGTGAAAATACAAATATTTCTAAGTGGATTGCCAGTCTTTTATAAGGAAAAGATCAAGTATGATGAAACCAAGACCTTGACTGAAGCCATCAGGAAGGTTAAATACTTGTATGAGCAAGGCTAGGGAAGAGAATCTCTGTATAAATCTTGAAAGGACAAGAAAAATGCGAAGTCCGATCGGAAGAGGAAATGATTCAAACCTTCCTTCAATAGGAATGAGCCTAATAGAAATCATCAAGATCAATATGCTAAGGGATATTTCAGCCTTACATCTGAAAATATGTTTTAGGAAAGGATGTAAACTATATGCAGCTCATGTGGAAGAGCCAGATAATACAAAGGGGCCAAGCCTTGAAGATTTCTTGGTGCTACAAGAATTTGAAGATGTATTCCAAGAAATACCTGGATTGACACCAAGAAGGGAGATAGATTTATCAATTGATTTAGTACTAGGAGCTTCCCTGGTGTCAAAAACAACTTATAGAATGAGCACACCAGAGTTAAAAGAATCACAAATGCAGTTGGAGGAATTGTTGAAGAAAGGGTACATACATCCAAGTGTTTCACCTTGGGGAGCACCAATACTTTTCACCAAAAATAAAGATGGAACCTTGAGGCTATGTATTGAATTCAAACATCTGAACAAGTACACTATAAAGAACAAGTATCCTCTACCCCAAATTGATGACCTCTTTGATCAGCTAAGAGGAGCAAAGATATTTTCAAAAATTGACTCGAGGGCAGGATACCATCAGGTAATAATCAAGGAAGAAGACATTCATAAGACAACTTTTAGGACCAGGTATGAGAATTATGAATTTGTAGTGGTGCCATTTGGAATGACCAATGCACCTGCTTTCTTTATGTGTCTAATGAATGACATATTTAGAAATTATTTGGATAAGTTTGTCATAGTATTACTAGATGACATACTTATCTATTCAAAGTCTGAAGAGGAGAATGAACATCACTTAAGACTGGTGTTGCAAGTACTGAGAGAACATCAGTTGTATGCCAAGTTGAGTAAGTGTTATTTTTTTCAAAAGCAGATCCATTACTTGGGACACATTATTTCAGAGCAGAGCATAGTTGTAGATCCAGAGAAGATCGAAGCCATTAGAGGATGGACAACACCCATAAATGTGTCAGACGTCAAATATTTTATGGGATTAGTTGGCTACTACAAAAGGTTCATAGTAGGGTTCTCTAAGATTGATCATCCCATCACTTCTTTGCAAAATAAGGGAACTAAATTTGAATGGACACTCAATTGTGAAAATAATTTTAATCTGTTGAAGGAATTACTTACTAGTGCACCTGTGTTAAAGATTGTTGACCCAAATGAAAGTTTTTTGGTATGAAATGACGCATGTAAGGAAGGACTTGGGGGAGTCCTCACGCAAAATGGAAATTCCATTGGATATGAGTCCATAAAGATTAAGTAACATGAGAGGAACTATGCCATGCAAGACTTGGAACTTGCTACCATTGTTCATGCCTTGAGGATGTGGAGGAATTATCTCATGGGGAAGAAATTTGAATTAAGGACAAACCACATTGGCCTGAAGTATCCTTTTAAACAACCAACATTGAATGTCAGGCAAACAAGATGGTTGGAATTTTTTAAGTGAATATGACTTCGATATCAATCATATCAAGGGAAAGGAGAATAAATTTGTTGATGCACTTAGTAGAGTGCATATCATGCATGATACTGCTGTCAGTATGCATCGGTCAAACTTGAAGAGTAGAATTTTAGATGGTCTTGTTACAGACCAGCATTACCTACAGGTAAAGGAAAACTTATAGCAAGGAGATGTACAACAAAAATTAAAGGAGTATGAGATAAAGGAAGACATATTACTCATGCATAAAAACATAATCTATGTTCCTAGTTCTGGAGAACTGAGGAATTTTGTACTGAAGGAAATGCATGATGTTCCTTATGCTGGACATGCCAGTTACCAGAAAACAATTACAGTAGTAAGAAGCTAGTTCTTTTGGCCAGGAATGAAGAAGGATGTTTCTGATTACATCGCTCGATGTATGGAATGTCAGAAGGTGAAGGCTGAGCATAGGAACCCGATGGGTTTGCTGCAGCCATTGCCAATACCAGAGAGGAAATGGGAAGTGATCACCATGGGTTTCATCACAGGATTACCCATAACAAATAAGCAACATGATTCAATCATGGTGGTGGTTGACAAATTAACAAAGGCTTCTCATTTTGTGCCTGTGAAGACAACACATACATCGGCTAATATTGCAGAAATGTTCATGAAGGAAATTTCTAGGTTGCATGGGATACCTAGGACAATCGTCTCAGATATAGATACAAAGTTTACATCCAATTTCTGGAGGGGATTGTTTAAAGGATTTGGCACAAATCTAAACTTTAGCACAACATATCATCCCCAGACAGATGGGAAAACAAAGAGAGTCAATCAAATAATTGAAGATATGCTGAGAATGTATGTGATGGATAAGACATCTAAGTGGGAAGATTACTTACACTTGGTCGAGTTTGCATATAATAATGGGTATCAAGATTCATTAAGAATAATCCCATTTGAAGCCTTATATGGTAGGAAATGCGATACTCCAGTAAG
Organism: Picea engelmannii; assembly: GCA_009831015.1. NCBI lineage: Eukaryota > Viridiplantae > Streptophyta > Pinopsida > Pinales > Pinaceae > Picea > Picea engelmannii. The sequence goes on along the minus strand of ML835199.1, from coordinate 59,892 downwards.
CTAGGACAACCCAATAAATAGAGTAGTACTTGGGTCGGAGTTGCTCAAGGACATGGAAGACCAGGTGGTCAAGATCAAGAAGAATTTAAAGACAACTCATGATAGATAGAAATTTTATGCAAACAAGAACAAGACAACTAGAGAATTTAAAGTAGGGGAGCATGTACTTTTGAAAGTGAAGCCCAAGAAAAGCTCTTTGAAATTGGGTAGTTGTACAAAGATGGCAACCAGATTCTGTTGTCCATTTGAAATATTGGACATAATAGGGCTAGTTGCATACATGCTTGCATTGTCTGCTTCCATCAATGTGCATAATGTATTTCATGTCTCTTTACTAAAGAAATATGTACATGATCCTAACCATGTTATTTATTGGCATATGATTCAAGTAGAGACGGAGGGAGACTTTCAGGTTCAACTAGTGTGGGTATTGGACAGAAAGGTCAAAATTCTCTGGAATCGAGTTACAGAGATGGTAAAAGTTCAGTGGACCTGATATGGTCTTGAAGATGCTACCTAGGAGCATAAATATGCCATGCGAGCAGAGTACTTGCAACGTTTTGAATAAATTTGATATTTTGATCTCTATTTTGTATATGCACTAAGGACAGTGCCAAAATAAGGGGGAGGGGATGTAACACCCCAGGTTTTGAACCCCCATTTTTAAATAATGTATTGTTACAATGCTGAGAGGCCAGGTTTCCCAAACAATTATTAAAAGGCCAGTGTGCCCAATACATGTAATGTTTTTTTATCATTATTAATAATAAATACATGGTTGGCTGCTAGACGGACAAGGAATAGAGTTATAGGGGGATATGATTCCACAAGAGATGGGCTTGAGGGGATAAATGTTTATTCCTATGTTAATTACCCTTTTTGCCTAAGGGAGGGGATCAATTACGTGAGCTTCTTTGGGAAGGTCGAGAGGTTCTTGATTCCCCACGAAAATACTTAAACACATCCCTGGTCTGATTGTGGGGTTGGTCATTGGCTCATCCGCTCCTTCACTTCTGCATTCATACCATTCATTTCCCTCATGAACTTCCATGCACTCACTTACCCATCCATTGATCCATCCTCACCTTCATCTTGGCTTGGAAAAAGGGAAAGGAACTGTTGAGAGTTAGCCATGGGATAGTTGGTTGTAATGGTCACTGGTGCAATCTAGCCATGACCTAGGGCCTGCATGTCTCAGATGCATTGGCCTGTGCCTTATTTTTCTCACAATTGTGAGTCTTGAGTGTTCCAGCATTGAGATTCTGGACCAGCTGTGCTGGAGGCCCTGAAAAAAGGAGAAGGACTATCTGAGGGACTACGTGGTAGAGAAGGGTGGAGGTCCATTCTCTTGGGCGATACAGGCTAGGTAGAAGAGAGTTGGGTACTTGGATTGTTGTGGGTGCTCGAAAACATGTGAGAGCTTGAGATATGACTGGTTTGGGAACCCAAGTACACTATGGAACTATCCTTGTGGATTCATAGCCCTGGCTCAGGGGTGAGACTGCTATTAATATTTGGAGCAGTGGTGTCTACGGTTGGGTGGAATGTCCTTGGTCTACAACCAGTTGGTGTCGCATTTTTATAAAGATAAGTGCTCTCTATTGTGATATTATTATCTGTGTATGAATGTATTCCACTGTGTATTATAATTATCATTTAACTAAATCTTATATTATGCATGCTTGTTGATACTGATGTGCATGTCGTTAAAGTCATTTCTTTTATGCATCCTTAAATTTTAAAAAGGTATCAGTAAAAGAAAGAAGTCCAAGGGCAGGCTTGAAGGTAGTGTATCCCGACCTGTGGGTGGCAGGGTATGTTACAGAAATGATCAAATTATTTTCTACATAATTCACCACCATTGTCAATTCTCAACACCTTAATCTTATTATATGTCTGGTTTTCTAAAAGAGATTTAAAATATTTGAATTTCTCAAAAACATCTGATTTATTCCTCAGAAAATACATCCATGTCTTCTTGGAAAACAAATCCATGAAGGATACATAATACACAGACCCACCAGGTGAAGGCACTGAAATAGGGACAAACACATCACTATGAACCAACTCTAGAATCCTATTTTCCCTTGTCGCTCCAGATGGGAACCTCACCCGACTTTGTTTTCCATATATAAAATTTTCACAAAAGTTGACTTCTAAATTACATTTAGGAAAATATTAAGCCATACCTTTGTTATGCATAGCTCAAAGTCCTTTTTATCCTATGTGTCCCATCCTCTCATGTCATATCATGGTTAGGTAAAATTTGTGATGACTTGTTGAGTCAATTTGAATCAACTCAGCCCGAGTCGATTCAAGTCGAGTCAAAGTCAAGTCAAATTTAGGAACAACGATACTATGGCATCCAGTTGAGTCAACACTCCCTAGTAAATTGTATAGGGTTCCTGATCCAGGTGGATATCGGGGGCCACCCACCTTTTCCAAATGGCTCAAAACAGTTTTCTGGCCATTTTGGCAATTTACTATTTTTAGCAGGTTTTAACTTCCAGGGCCATTTTGAGGGCCTAAATGAAGTTTTTTCGAGATA
>ML835199.1:28998-54469 GCA_009831015.1 Picea engelmannii | reverse complement strand
TGAATGCGAGTAGCCGTCACATCTCTTCTTAGAGATAAGCTGCCACCATTCTAGCGAGTCTTTCACTCTGTATTTTTACAGTCTCTGTACATTTATTTCATTAATAGAAATCGTGTATTACTGTATCTCTATGTTTATGGTTGCATCTATGATATATTTCTGTTATATTACTGGATCTACACGATATATCTGTGCATTTCTTTATTATATCTCCGCTCTCATTTGGTGCCGAAAATAATCCGGATCAGTTCCAATATGAACTCCTTTCATTAAGACGATCAAACCTCTGACCATATTGCACGAATCCTTCTGAAATAAAGTGTGCACCCCTTCATCACTCATTTTGTTGACATATATTAGGTTTATTTCCAAACCTGGAATGTGTAGCAAATCTAAAATGGTTATACTCCCATCCTATAGTATCATTTAAACTCTTCCTCGTCTGAGAATTCTGGTTGTCGAGTCGTCCCCCAAGAACACATCTCCTCCTTCATATTGTTCATATTCACAGAACCATTCTTTATGTGGTTTCATATGATAGGATGCTCTTGAGTTGATCAACCAAACATCTTGATCCAAGTGTGTACTGGTCGATGCGAGGTATACATCGCCTCCCTTATCGGGAGTAATCTTTCTCTCAGTTGACTACTTATCGTCAGATCCTGTACTGACTTCCATTTCCTTCAACTTGCGATCCCTTTTGTAATTCAAACCTTTACCACATTTCCAACATCTTCTTGTTGAATTAACATGGGATTTATATCTACCCTTCGACTTATACTTTCTACTGGAGAATTTTCCTTTATCACGGTCAACTAATTGACCTCTTGTTGGATTACTAAGAGGGGGGGATGAATCAGTAATAGAGAAATTAAATCCTTTTCAACCACAAAATACAAGTGTTATATCAATGTAGCATTATCATCCAATAGTTGCAGAGTAAATAAACAATGAACAAATGAGCAATCATACACATACACAGTACACTAGTGTTTTACGTGGAAACCCAAAGCAGGAGAAAACCACAAAATGATTTTTCTTATATGTCTTTAAGATTTACATTCATTAGAAGCACCAACTACCTTTGTTTTCTAGCTGCAATTGGAAGGAGGCTCCAACCCCCTAGTTTCTCAGGCTACAACCTGAGGGAAGCTCCAACTCCCCAATTCTATGGCTATAACCAAAAGGAGGATACAACCCCCTATGTTCTCTGACTACAAACAGAAGGTGGGTACAACCACCTATACTTTCCCCATCCAACTTCCCTAAAATATAAATTCCAAATGTAGGCAACCTATCACTGTCACTAAATCAACCACCGCCACTGTCAAAATGTCACTGTCAACCTGTACCAATAACTTGTAACAACCTACACCAAATAACCTGTACCAATAACCTGAACCAATATGTAACATGCATCAACCTTGACTCATCAATATGTACAACCATCATCAACTATGCACCTCATGTATGTGCCAACTCATCAACTATACACCTCATGTATGTGCCAACTCATCAACTACTTGTCTCAAGCATGTACCCAACATGTACCTCATCCATATACCAAATATATACACCAATATAACCATAAAAAGGTATATAACAATTCATCACTCTATCCATAAAACCTTACATCAAACCATGTGCCACAATCTCATTGTTATGTAGCCTCAAGCTAAACAAACAACTTCAGCAATACATCACAACCAAAATACCAATACCCATATGCCAAATACCAACAACAAAATACCAATTGTATCCCTCAACAAATCTGATATTTGCTACAATACTGAACATCCAATGCCATCTCAAGAGCTAAACCCTATCTCACAAAACATACCTCAAACAAGATGTGCCATATCTCTCATAAATAGACCCCAACCATGTTGTTGTTGTGATTTTTCTGCCACACGTTTCTATCGCGATTTTTCTGCTGCACTTTTTCTGTCGTGATTTTTTTGCCGCACTTTTTTTGCCGCGATTTTTCTGTCGCACTTTTTATGATGCGGTTTTTTTGTCACACTTTTTTTTCCACACTTTTTCTACCGCACTTTTCCTGCTGCAATTTTCTCTATCAATATATACCTACCCAAATAACCTTCCACAAAATAGATATTCAATGATGTTCAATAGGTTCAAGTGTGATTAAAAGAGAGAGCCTTACCTCTTTTTTATACTTTCATGTAGCATCCCACTTTCCTTATTTTAGGGAGTTCTCCATTAACTTTATTATTTAAATAATTTATTTTGCAAACACTTGGACTACTTTGACCTTTTGGGGATCCTAGATGACTCATGAGGGTTCTACAACTTCACATGGCTATAAATATCTAACTGTGAGGAGTTATGTGACATTCCACATACCACTAGAAATCTCATGACCTGTACTATCCATTGTTGGCCCTTGACCAAGTTTTGAGGGATCTAGTCAAGTTTGACCTATTTTTGGGCTTCGACAGCCTGTCGAAGGAGGAGCGCAAGACGAAGCAGAGATCACATATCTCGATCCATTTTTTGGGTCCTTTTTGGGTTTTTGGGATTATGTAACGGGCATGGGATGTCGGCCCATGGGTTTACCCATGTTTAGGCCTATTTTGTAATGTATAAATAGATGTCTAGGCTATGTAAGAAAGGAGGAGGAGAAAGGGATCTATGTGATGTAAGGCTGATAAGTTAAGTGCTAAGTGAAATTATGGTTTTTAGATGCCATGTGCATACTGGGAGAGATTTGCAGAGCTAGGTGCAAGGTATTGTAACATGTTGTGAAGTGATTTGTGCTATAATTCAAGGAAGGAGGATCTAGCGAGGCGCGTAGATCTCCTGTCCTAGGCGAAGTAGGGTTTTTGAGGCTCTATGCTTGTAACCGATTGACTGAAGACAATAAAGAAGAAGTGTTGGTGGATGTAGCCCCAGGGTGGGGGTGAACCACGTAAACACTGTTTTGTTCCACTTTTTTCTTGTCTTGATGTGTTTATAACTTCTCTTGCTAAGTGATTTGATAGAGATAGATAAATTTGTTGATTCTTTGTGCTAATGATGTGTAAGAATGTTAGATCTTACCTATATGAAGGTGCTTAGTGCTTGATCTACTAGATATAACCTGCCTGTTTATGATAAAGTTCTTAAATACATCATATCTGAGTGAATGATGCGATTCTCTGTTCTATCTGTGCAGTGGTTATTGGTTAAATATTGATGAACTGTTGATGCCAAAGTACTATGTTAAGTATTATAATCACAGATTTGTGTCCCAGCTAAGGTTCCATACACTTGAGTCCTGTAACCACCCCTACCTCTACCTCAGGTGAGACTTCATCTGCTTCGCAGGTGTTGACGAAAGGGTCGGTAGTTAGGGTTTTTCTGGTGCACTTTTGTAGTGTTGAACCCTAGGTATGCCCCTGTGCCAACAAAGTGGTTCCATTGTCAGGACCCGAAACTGTGATTGTTGGGAATTGAAGTAAATAAAAGAGAAGTTATGTGCATAGATATACTACTGAAGTGTACAGTATCAGACATGACACTGTGATTGCTGGGAACTGAGAAAGAATAAGATTTGTGCAAAAATTCGACCTGAGATTGTGAAATCTCTATGCGTAGATCTGTTGTCCTGGTACGCAACATTCTACTTGACCCGAGGATATCTGTACCAATAAAAGAGGTCAGATCTCAATAAAAGAGGTAAGATCTATAAGCTTTTTTCTCTGATACAGGTAAGAATAGTAAAATTTATAGATCTGAAGGCTTTGTTCTTTGTATAAGTAAGCCTAGTGGAAATTTGTGTTTGAAAGTATGAATCTAGGTATGTTTGATAGATTCTATCCTAGATTGAAAACTAGGGTATTAATAGATGAAATAATATTTGATATGAGTAGATCTGATATGAATAGTGAAAAATATGTTATACCTATGCATAGAAAGAATGTTTGGACTAACAAATGGATGCAGGATCCTAGAAATAATTTTTTACAGGTTATCTTCTATGAGCCTAGAGCACAGTACAGGAAAGGCTAGAGATCACTTAAATGAAAGAGAGAATTAACCCTTTGTTACAGTTGCAGAAGACTAGGACATCATTCTAAGGAATTCCCTGAGAAAAGACCTAGTTGTCTTTGTTGTAAAGCTATGGACCATGAAGTGTTGGATTTCCCTAGAATGATTGTTAAGCTGGAAGGAATGAATTTGAATAAATAAAACCTTAAGGTAGATCCTGTTGTAGGTGAATCCCCCTGTGGACAAGTGGATTCCCTATTGGTCTCTAGATTCCTAAGGCCAAGAAAAAAAGTTCTTAACATGGAAAATGACTTCCTTTTAGATATAATAAAGCTAATGATTGAAAGAGAAGGAGAAAGATAAGTACCTTATAAGCGACATTTGTCCCTGCAAAGTCTAGGCTGAGCTTCGATCTTGAGCTCCCTAATAGGTCCTGCAAAACAAATAGAGGTACAAAATAATTCCTACTCTACTAATATTAGCTCAATCATAGATCCATCTACTACAGACAAACTCATATAGAACAAGCACAAGTTTGAAAGAAACAGGCCAAGCATTGATTATATTAATGAGAACAAGTAAAAGTACTTACAATCCTTTGAATGAAGGTGCAATAGCCTCTTCCAGTTCTTCGTGTCCAACCCCTTTTCTCAATCAATCTCCACTAATTTCTTTGATGGAATCTCACTCATGAGAGAATAAGTTTCACATCTCCAATCTCCATTGTCAGTACCACTTATAGGATCATAAGTTTGGTATCAATCTCAATTCTCCATTGTGTCTTTCACCATGATAAGGCCTCCTTATATAACCTTGGAGAAGTCCAACCACTTGAGAGATCTTTGGGATGAGTTGAGGATTCCTCTCCTTCAGTTGAGGATCTCCTCTAAGATCATGCCTTGACCATCTATTCGAATCCAACTACCTTCAAGAATTGAGGGATTCTTCCCTAATTTGCCTCAACAAACCCATAATTTTCTCAAAAGAGGGTAGCGCTCTCCCATAAGGGTGCACAGGGTGCTCAAGAACTCCCCCAAAGCGGCTCAAGGATTGCCAGCACTCCCTGATAGTGCGTAAGGGAGAGCTCCTCTCTAAAATTTATTTTTTGAGTGGTGTTTCCAATGGCAAAGGGCTTGTACTTCTTGCCAGGTGATTTTTGTTCTTCCACACTATCCTTTGAGGTGTCCTAAGTGTATTCATGATGTCATTATGGGCACGACATAGGCAAGATGGCAGCATATTGTTTTTGACACTTGCAACACTTATAGTCAAGATGCGACACTTGCAGACAAGATGCGACACTTACAACACTCGTAATGACGACACTTGCAACATTATCGGAGTGAGTGATTTTGAGGTGTAGCAAATTGCCCCCCAAAGTACAAATTTAGAAGACGATGATGACTGAAGTACTTTGTATACTTTTTCGAGCAAGGGTATGGATGTAGAGAAACTAGAAAAAGCTGCACAAAACCATCAAACAAATATTATGACATGTTTCAAAACCCAAGGCATGCATACCTATGCTTGAGTGATAAAGAATTTTTAGGTATGGTAGCCATAAAATACACAGCGGATCCATAATTATATTGACAAAATGGTATAGCCACTATAGATACAATGTGGATCTATACTTCTATGGCTTGAACTGATTGTAGCCACGAAGAATACACAGTGGATCTACAAGATGACAAGACATAGCCATGACCAATACAAAGGGGATATATGTAACAGTATATGTGTCATAGTTCAAAATAACTCTTTCATAACCTGGGAAAAGTATACATAAGAGTGAAGAATCAACCGAGGGTCTTCTTACTGATCCTGATGTAGTACGAATCTAACCATGTGAATAGATGTCCTGATGTCGAACATGGTAGAAACCACTTGATTACCGGTCAATGATGTAAACCGTTAACAAGCGCGAGGGAGATCACTATTGATGTCAATGATTCCCAAGGTACTCCAGTACATTCCAACGAATGTGAATGAATGAGATGAAGTCGAACATCCGTGGAATCATCTGATCAGAGGTCAATGATGTAAACCCATTGTCGGACATGAGGAGGCCTGCCATTGAGGCATGCAGGTCCCAAGGTACTAACTGGTTTCTAAGTCTAGTTCCTAGATAATGTGTTAAAATCGATAGGAATAGACTCATCGAAGGAGGGCCTTGATGAATCCCCCATCAACGACATGAAATTGACACAGAGATGTAATTGGTAGATCAAATGAACATGGACTGACATGGGTATTGAAACAAGATATTTGTGATGGCTAACAAAATGGTATAGTTCTCAAAAATTGCTTGGCTTGCTTCCTTCAATTTTTCCCCCATCCAGATAGACGAGTACCTCTTTTTGATTTAACGAGCTTGAGGAGGGTAACACATGATTGATATGACTCACCTTCGGTAAGTACCTCTTCCTTCATTTAACAAACTGGAAGAAGTAAGGGTTTGGTCCCGTATGGGCCCTTCAATGTATGATCGTTTAACGAGTCCAGAAAAGGTAAAATTGGTGGTTTTTCATATTTAGAGAGTCTGAAAAAAACTTAAAGACGACTCCAATGTTGTCCTTTTTCGTAATATTAGTCTTACGCGGCTAAAAAAGAGATAAATTATCACTCGAAAGATGCCCTTTCAAACCTTTTAACGAGTGGGAAAGGAAGAAAGATCACTCGACAATCTTTTCATGTTTAGAGAGTCTAAAAAGAGATCAAAGATGACTCCAGGGGGTTCCTTTTTCGTATATCCATGCAGGTCCAAAAAAGAGATAAAATTTTACCCGTATGCATTGTCATGTATTTACGAGCATGAGAAAGAACAAAGACTAAGCGTGGTATGCCCTCAGGTTGAAAGCTAGTGGCTTAACTCTAGAATGATCATCAAAGGCTGGAGATAGGCCCTCTAAGTTTCAATTCATTCACCAACTTTGATTTTGTCACGAATTTCTCTACTAGATGGAGAAAGTAGATAAGGGTGTATGAAATGAAGGTTCAAGAGAGGTGACTGTTTCATTTTTTAACGAGCTTGACATAGAAAAAGAACTATGCTCAAGGTTCTGGGTTCAATCCCCAGATTGTTGTTTCTTTTTTTAATGAGCTTGCTACAGAGAGAAAAACTATGCTCATGAACTTTGTATCATTTTTTAACGAGCTTACCACAGAGACAAAACTATGCTCATGAAATCTTCTTGATCATGGCTTCCAAGAGAATAACGCTTTGGAAGGATACCATGTCAAGGGACAAAAATCATTCATGGCTTCCAAGATATCTTCACTGGATGGAAGAAAGTCACTCTGGAAGGAACACATGCTGAGGGTTGTGACAGGGTTAAAGAGATCAGGCTCCAATAGCCCCACCAAAGATATCACCATGTCAACTACCAGATCCAAATTTCTGGAAGTTGAAGTCATGGGAGACAACGCCACATAATTAACATGTGGTGGGGGCGATACTGTCTTCATATAAGAACCATTTAGGGAGGTGATCCAGTCAATACCGATGAATGAAAGTTGATCAATAGTCACAATTCTTCCATTGTGAGGGAAATATATCACACGAAAAAGAGTGGACACAATAGCTTTCATGGAATAGACATAATCCCGCCCAAGGAGTAAAGCGAAATCCAAGGGGTCTAGAACTACCATGACATCAATAAAGACAATTTTCCCTCCCAAAGTTATCAGAAACTGAGGAAGGGTCCCTAAAGGTTGACTAGTTCTTTTGTTAAAATCTAACAGATTCTATGTAATAGGCGCAAGCTGAGGACAACCCAAAAACATGCCAAGCAATAGAGGAAAAAATACTAACATACGCACCTTCATCTATCAACGTTTGAGGAATGTCCCGACCACAAACCTGTACTGTAATATGGAAAGGAATGTGAGAGGGAAGACGAGGTCCAGTTAGCGCACCTCGATCAAAGAGGATGGCCTCATTACTTGGAGGGGGTTTTGTGGGAGAATGAGGAATTCCCACCAGCACGGTAGATTCTGTATCAACAAGAAAAACATGGGAAGTATTAGGTTTACTCTCTAGAGGGAGAGTAGGATCGACCGATGATGGGATCGAATCAACTGCGTAGGCACTCTTCAGAGGAAGAGTGGGATTGACTGATGATGTTACCGGAACAATCACTTTGGCACTCTTTGGATGAAGGTTGGGACTGACCGAGGAAGGGACTGGATCAACCACTTTGGCACTCGTCAAAGGAGGAGTGGGATCAACCGATGACAGAACCTAACCGACCACTTGGGTTTCATTCTCCAAGGGGAGAATGGGGTCGACGAGTGGAAACAGATCGACCTCTTTGTTTCCACTCTCTAACAGGAGAGTGGGGTCAACCGAGGATGAAAATAGATCGACTACTTGGGTTACACTCTTTTGATGAAGAGTAGGGCTGATCAATGAAAGAACTAGATCAAGTACTTGGGTTTGTGGTTCAGTCGAGGATGAAACTAGATTGACCACTTGATCAACCAGACTGATCGGTGATGGAACCAGATTAACCAGTACATCAACTAATGATGGGTTGGGGGAAATCTTACGATAACCTTTTGGAAGTTGAAGTTTTTCCAAAAGAGAAGAAGCCTCATCCATACGAGGACAAAGGTGAGAATAATGATCACCTTTGCATAACATGCAATGGAATTTGACAGTTGTCTTCTTCTTACCAACTTTGACATCACTAGTTGACGGTGTATCACCGACATAACCAACAAAGGATGATGACGTGGAGGACCACATTTCTAAGACCTTGGGAATACCAGGGAAGTCCCTTAGAAATTGGTCACTTTTACAAAGAATGCAAGGGAATTTGGGTTTCAGATTCTTTATTTTAATCTTGTTGACCTCATCAGCACCCCCAATAGTATTAATAGTAATTGGTTTCTTGGATCCAACATTTGATGTTGTTGGGGCCTTGGTCTTTTTCAGGCTCTTCTTCTTCTTCTCTTTCTATTTCTTCTTCTTCTAATCAACCAGACTACTTGCTTTAAAGTTTTCACTAGACGAAGAAGGAGAAAGGGAAGGAGACTTAATGGGTGAAGAAGGAGAAAATTTGACGTGAGGTTGATGTGTGGGTGGTGTACTAACATTTAAAGTATTAGGTGCAGTTGAAACATTGGGAATATTCGAGATCACCAGAGTGGGGAACAACCATACCGGTAATTTGATGGTGAGTCCTGGAAGACTCAGTGTGGCAATGTACGGAGGGCCAAAGTTTCCAAATGAAGGAAGGGTATAAGGTTCCCCAGGAGAAGGGGTTCCTCCATTGGTACTCTCAGGATTTGATGCCATTAACACTGACTCGACCTAAGGTCCACTAAGTAACACAACCAACACACGATATGAATTTGAAAAGAAAAGGATCAAACAAAATCTTCCCACAATGAAACCACTAGTTGGTGATGAAATCCAATGTCGTGAGATCAAAATAGAAAGAGATAGGGGTAGAGTGGGTGGATCAGTTACGTTGGTGACTTGCTTAATGGACTTATGCCTTGGTGAAAGCTTCCATGCAGTAATTGTGGATTTACCCTCCAAGGAGCCCGAGTGAGTTTGACCAACGTCTGTTCCAGGTACAGTGAGACTTCCCTTCACCGTCACCTTGTGTGAGACCCTAAATATTATGGCTACTAAGGTCACTAACTCGTAGTCAGCCCCTAGGAAGGTACAGTCGACAGTCCGATCTGAACGTATGGGCAGGGTAACAAGTCCTAAATCAACTTGAGAGGCTCCCACACATAATTGTGGTTATACCCTCAAGTGACCCCCAATATACGATTCGACCACTACAAACAGTTGAACCACAGAGGGATAATCTCTGTAACTCACCCGAATGCAACCTCATGCGTAACCCCTATGTGAGAGGGGGATCCCAGAAAGCCTATATGACAATTGGATTTTCTCTCCCTATCGCAAGATGCTAAGTTTGTTTGATAGCTTTGGACAATTATCCTTTCAACCTATTCCAAAGCCCTACACCTTAAACTAATGTAGGTTTTCTAACAAAGATGTAAACAGTCTGATAAATTTTAGTTAAGCGTTGATTTTAGTGGCTGTTGTTTACTCAGAGGTGTATGAGAGTGAAGACTGATGATATTATGACTCAGTTCCAAAAACATGCATAAGAAATGATAATCAATCTTTTCTTTCAATGAATGTCTAATTAAGGGAAGGAGAAGGATTTTCCTTTCACTTTAAAACACCAAGATGAAATGACCTCATGTAATAGTCCTCAATAAGGAATCCAATTCAATGCTAAAATGTTTGTATGTGACTAATAACTAGTATATGTAAAGCTTCTTATGCGAATCAGACTTCAAGAGTTGTGAGATTTAAGCAATCTGGAAGCAAACTTCACATAAACCAAAAGACACCCTTGTTATGATCGAACAAGAAACATAAAGACAAAAACTCAAAAGGAAGGAGAAAGAGATTGGACAAGATGACTCAAAGATCAGAAAGAAAAGTACAAAAGACCTTTGAAACTCCTTACAAAGTTTTCACTCACTCAGATAAACGAGAAGAAAACAACAAATTGACTCCAAATCGTGAAGGAAAAATTGAAAAGTAAGGACAAATGTAAAGAAATTCAAACAAAAGAGGATGAATCCTTAGAAAATAGGGTGTTGAAGGACAATACCAAGATGGAATGAAAGTATGAGATCCTGAGCAAATGCCAAAACTAAGAAATAGCTTTAGAAGATGAGAATTTTGGAAAATTTCTCACAAAAATGGGGTAGCGCTCTGGTGTAAGGGGAACCTGAGCATTCTAGAGATCTATGTAAGGCTACAGGGGAGTGCTAGCACTCTGAAAACAATAGGAGGGGAGCGCTCTTCTCCAAAAACTCAAAAAAATCCCAAAAACTCAAAAAATCAAGAAAAATAAGTCAATCGAGGTGATCATGATGACATAAAGAGGAAATCAAACAAATCTAAGGATAAAAAAGACAATGTGGATAATATAAAATCAGTGGGAAAAAGGCCAAAACAAGATCTGGGAATGGAAACAAAAATCAAAGCTCCTCCCCAGTGGAGTCGTCAATTTCTGTTGTAGGTGAATCCCCCTGTGGACAAGTGGATTCCCTCTTGGTCTCTAGACTCCTAAGGCCAATACAGAAAGTTCTTAACATAGAAACTAACTTCCGTTTAGATCTAATAAATCTAATGAATGAAAGAGAAGGAGAAAGATGAGTACCTTATAAGCGACGTTTGTCTCTACAAAGTCTAGGTTGAGCTTCGATCTTGAGCTCCCTAATAGGTCCTGCAAAACAAATAGAGGTACAAAAGACTTCCTACTCTACTGAGATTAGCTCAATCATAGATCCATATACTATAGACAAACTCATATGGAACAAGCACAAGTTTGAAATAAACAAGCCAAGCATTGATTATATTAATGAGAACAAGTAAAAGTACTTACAATCCTTTGAATGAAGGTGTAACAAACTCTTCCAATTCTCCTTGTATAACCCCTTTTCTCAATCAATCTCAACTGATTGCTTTGATGGCATATCACTCATGAGATCATAAGTTTCACATCTCCAATCTCCATTGTCAATACCACTTACAGGATCATAAGTTTGGTATCAATCTCAATTCTCCATTATGTCTTCACCATGAGAAGGCCTCCCTATATAACCTTGGAGGAGTCCAACCACTTGAGAGATCTTTGGGATGAGTTGAGAATTCCTCTCCTTCAGTTGAGGATCTCCCCTAAGATCATGCCTTGACCATCTATTCGAATCAAACTACCTTCAAGAATTGAGGGATTCTTCCCTAATTTGCCTCAACAACCCATAATTTTCTCAAAAGAGGGTAGTGCTCCTCCATAAGGGTGCACAGGGTGCTCAATCACTCCCCCAAAGAGGCTTATGGAGTGCTAGCACTACCTAACAGTGGGTAGGGGAGCGTTCCTCTCCAAAATTCATTTTTTGAGTGGTTTTTCCAATGGCAAAGGGCTTGTACTTCTTACCAAGTGATTTTTGTTCTTCCACATTATCCTTTGAGGTGTCTTAAGTGTATTCTTGATGTCATTATGGGTACGACATAGGAAAGATTACAACAAACTTTTTTTGACACTTGCAACACTTATAGTCAAGATGTGACACTTGTGGACAAGACGCGACACTTACAACACTAGTAATGACGACACTTGCGACACTATCAGAGTGAGTAATTTTGAGGTGTAACAGATCCAGAAATAGCATAATCCTAGAAAGAATCAGAGAAATTATTGCTACAAATAAATGAAACCTTGAATGACCACCGACATGTCATATTATCAGAGATCTTCAAAGAAAAAGAATGCCTTGAAGCAAGAATAGGAGATATCAATGTTGATTGTGTTCTGGATGAGGAAACACAGGTGAATATTATGACAAAAATAACTTGGGAACTTTTAGGAAAGCCTTCTAAAGCCTTCTATGATTCCTTCATTAGGAGGAATAGGGTTATTCAAAGGAAAGTTGATAAACCTATGTGGAAGGCTCGCTTAGATACCTATGACTACCAATGGAGCTTCAACAGAAGAAGATTTTGAGATTATTACATTTATTGAGGACAACGCCCCATTTACCATGTTATTAGGAAAACCTTGGATTGAAAGATATCGAGCTAGACGAAAGGAAGAAGAAGAATATTTGGAGCAAAAGAAGAAAGAATCAAAATATTTCATGACTAGAAGGATCACACACTTGATCGAAGAACAACAAAACATATCGAAGCTATTTAACACTAGAGACTTAGATGTTGAAGTTTCAATAACACTTGAGGATCCACAGAATATTGAAGTACCTATCCCAAACAAAGAAGAAGTATTATCTGGGAATCCTAGGAAACAATTTCAACAACACAAAGTAACTATGTCAACCGAAGATAAGAATCAGCATGGGAAAAGGAATACTGAGACGAAGCTCACTGGAAAGAAGGCTAGAAAGTTAAGTAAGAAGAGATCCAAGATTGATAAGTTGCAGAAGGATCCAGAGGGAACCTCATAGAAGGAAAAATTGCAAAATTGGAGCTTCGCCAGGATATCAGAACAACGACACATGGCACTTCTCCATGACGAAGCAATATAGCCATTGGGGACATTATAACCGTTATATCAATGCTATGAACAGATAGAAATCCATTTATGGCCAGCTATCTCGCCATCCGACTATTGGGACCATGACATAATGGACATAACCGAGTTAATGAAAGCCTCATACTCGTTGCAGGTGACCCATTGTCACGTTACATATTTATCCCACCGTGCCATGCACTGAGAACACTTTTTCCAATTGAGAATTTGAGCCCGTGGACTAAGTTGAGTTTATACAATGATCATCGTGCTTCTACTATCTATCTCATTACTGTGTCTAAGATACCCCCCAAACCTAAGACTTTTAACCTCGAGCATGTATGTCGGACAAGTTGAGCGCTACAGAAAGAGTTGTTGAGGAATTTTTGATCGACCTCATTACTGAAAGAGTCATGTCGATGTCTACATGTATACAAGCATCATCCACAAGAGGACTACTAGCCTCTCCATCCACTACTCATGGAGTAGGACCATTTCGATCGTCCGATGAGAAGCGAACTAAGCATAGGGATGAATTAGAAAATGCTAAACTGATCTCGACTATCTTACCCACCTATACCACCTTTAAGTGGTGTTGTAAACCACGACAATGTACCTAGATATTTCGAGTACGCCTTGGTCATTGCGTACCTCCCGAAAGGGATACGCGCAGTGCGAGCAGACCAAGATAAGATTGCAGCATTGAAGTTTAGCGACTTCATCCTCAGTGATCACAAAGTCTACAACATATTATCCCCTCATAAGTATCTGAATAGAACAAAAGGGAAAAACTCAAAGGTAACTCCCCAAGCATGGACCCATAACCTCGTGCAGTCCACTCTGCTCAACGTCATGAAAATTCCCCACTTCGAAAGACACCAAGAGGTGAATGCATGTTTCAATCTGTTGTTGTCTTCTTACCATGGTGGATATTTGTGGCTAAACCATTGTATCATAGTTGATCCGACCTTAATAAATCAGATCATGGGTTTGAGTATGCAAGGACCCGACCCACAAGACTTTTATCCTAGAAAAGCCATGGACCGCGCTCTCATACAAAGGATCAAGGACACCTATGATGATGTCAAGAAGGGAATGTGAGGCTACAAGGTAGCCTCTATTCATAATGGCGTAGTGTGCCTTGCCTTTTAAATGATTGCAGGAAAGTTAGTACACAAGAACTCACTAGTTTTGTAGTCGACCTCGCAAGGAAGTGCACATAGGGCCTACAAATGAATTGGGTGAAGTACCTAGTGAACCAGTTGGAACTTGACTCCAGAGAAGTGAAATATCAAGGATATGAATTCCATTTCAGCTGGCTCTTGATCCTGATCACTTTCATTTCCTGGGAGATGTCGAAAAGGTGTGACCTTCCCGGACATCGAGCCATTTAAACCATTGGCTGCGAAGTTCAATACATTGTGGTACTCAAGTGACATGAATAAGAAATGGCAGTCAAATGCCATGTTCCATACATAATAAAATCAACTGAAGATATCCATACAGTCCGAGCCTTGCATGACACTGAACACTATACACTAATTCAGGCCTTTGATGAAGTTCAACGTTGGTTGGCATTTCATTTATATCACAACGTGAGCCGACAAGCACAAGTAACAACTTCAATCCTACTATAAGATGACAGAGGAGGAATTAGAGGATATTACTAAGGAATCATTCGCTAACCTCCTTATTACAGCCAAACCTATGGAGATATCAGACATCAATAGCCTAGAAGCTGCATAGGATACACCCGAACCTAGAAAAAAAGAGAAGATCGACGAAGTACAAGATTTCAGCAGTGCCTCAGTGAAGAATTATTCCATGTCACCAGAGAAAGGAGATGATGGAAAAGAGATAGATGGCACATAATATGAACAAAGGAAAGGCAAAGTAACACTGCCCAGAGATAAGGATGACCCCTCAAAGAAAAGGAAGCTTCCCCCCCCAAAACCTTCCTCCGAGAAGAGATCAAAAGCCCCTATAACTAATATGCAGACCGTCCTCACCTCTGATGATTTCAATTTCATCATAGCAGCCCTGAACGATGCTTGGTTGGGGATAGCACAAAAAAAATAAGCTAAGTAGGAGGAGATGTACAATAGAATTGAGGTCGAACTCCAAGGAGTGCAACAGGCACTACAGTCCATCCGCGCAGTCTCCAATGTGCCTCTGCCACTAGGAACACTAGAGCCGAGAGATGAGCCAACCCAACTCCACCGGCTCACTAATACAGTTGAAGCTCACCTTCGACGATCACAAGAGGAAATAGCGCAAGCCACCTAGGATTTGGTACAAGTACAGGGAGTACTTGTAGAACAATGCTGAGCTACCAAACAAGAAAAGAGTAATCTCCAAGTGAAGTTCGATGAATAAAAGGAACAACTGCAACAAGGCAAGGAATAGTTTCTCACTGAGCAACTCGAAGTGAAGGAAATGGTCAACAGAGCACTGTGCTCTGTGACTGTCGTAGAAGTAAAGGTAGAGGATCAAGTCACGAAGCAAGTAGCGCAACTTGAAGAAGTGATCTAGCAGCTGCAGAAACACATCGTAGACCTAAAACTATGCACTGTGCCCGAGACCCCACAGGAGGTAAAGGACCAAAGAGAAGCAACTTCCAAGAGCGCAGTTGAAAGGTTAAAGTCCCTTACCTTAGAATGTAAGCAATGTGTTGATCGAAGTGCCCAGACATATGAGAAACTTACCGAGAACCCAGAATTGCAGGCACTGGAGTCGATACTCCAAGAAGTGAAGCAAAACACAAAAACACTACAGGCACAACTGAAATCCATGATAGTTGTGGAGAGAATGAAGAGATCTCAAGAGTAGGGAACCACCTAGTATCACATCCATACTATCCATATCAGAGTTATGGAGATAACTCAGAAACTCCAACCTGTGCAAGATAAGGCCTATCCGTTGTTTATAGAGGTAGAAGGCCAAGGAGCAGAACTAGATAAAGTTAACACCGTAGTAGAATAGTTCCTTGAAGGACCTATGAATGATGCAATCATTCAAGAGTTTGCTCAACAAGATCTTGTAGAATATTAGCAAGTTGAAGTAGTTTGAGCCAAGCTCGAAGCATTCAAAGTAGAACTTCCTACACTAGAGTGACTCGAGATGAGTCACAGGTGAGTGTTGGGGGCCTGTTGGCCCTTGACCAAGTTTTGAGGGATCTGGTCAAGTTTGACCTATTTTCGGACTTCGACAGCCTGTCGAAGGAGGAGGGAAAGACAAAGTAGAGATCACATATCTCAGCCCCTTTTTTGGGTCCTTTTTGGTTTTTTTGAATTATGTAACGGGCATGGGATGTCGAACCATGGCTTTACCCATGTTTAGGCCTATTTTTTAATGTATAAATAGATGTCAAGGCTATGTAACAAAGGAGGAGGAGAAAGGGATCTATGTGATGTAAGGTTGATAAGCTAAGTGCTAAGTGCATGTATGGTTTGTAGATTCTATGTGCATACTAGGAGAGACTTGCAGAGCTAGGTGCAAGGTATTGTAATAGGTTGTGAAGTGCTTTGTTCTATAATGAAAGGAAGGAGGATCTAGCGAGGTGCACATATCTCCTATCCTAGGCGAAGTAGGATTTTTGAGGCTCTGTGCTTGTAACCGATTGACTAAAGACAATAAAGAAGAAGAGTTGGTGGACGTAGCCCCAGGGTGGGGGTGAACCACGTAAACACTGTGTTGTTCCTCTTTGTGCTTATCTTGTTTCATCCATATAACCTGTGTACAACATGTTGTTGCTGCAATATACTCTGCCTCGGCTTTATATAAGGATATTGATGATTGTTTCTTGTTTATCCATGATACTAAACACTCACCCAAGTAGAACGCTGCTCCATTGGTGCTTTGTCGGTCATCAATGCAACCTTCCCAATCTGCATCTGTGTAGGCAATAAGTGATAAAACCTTTCCTTTTGGATACCATAATACAAAATCTTCTGTTCCTTTGAGATATCTGAAAATCCTCTTCACTTCTATGACATGTGTTTCCTTTGGTGTTTCTTGAAATCATGCCACTTGTCCAACTGCATACATTACATCTAATTTTGATGTTGTCACATATAGTAAGATGCCAATCATTGACTTGTATTGCCTCTGCTCTGTAGACTTTGAATCATCATCTTTGCTCAACTAGCAATTGGTTTGAATAGGATTGGAAACAGGTTTGCAATCTTCCATTCCGAACCTCTTTAGCATTTCTCTGATATAATTAGTTTGAGAAATACAAATTCCTTGGTTGCTTTGACGTATCTGAAGACCCAGAAAGAAGGATAGTTTTCCGAGTAATGACATTTCAAATTCATTTTGCATATACTTTGCAAATGTTTTCCTTAACCTGTCATCATCGCTTCCAAAAATAATATCATTAACATAAACTTCAATTAATAAAATACTATCTTGAGTTACCTTGATGTAGAGGTTGCTATCTGCACTTCTTTTTATGAACCCTATCTGCTGTAAATATTTATTCAGTCTAGAGTACCATGCTCCAGGAGCCTGTTTTAGACCATACAAGGCCTTCTTCAATTTACACACATAATATGCATTCTCTGACAACTGAAATCCTTATGGCTTTTCAATGTAGACTTCTTCTTCAAGTTCCCCATTCATAAAACATGATTTTACAACCATATGATATACTTTAATATTCTTGGATCAAGCATAAGATAAAAGCAATCAGATTGCTTCCATTCTGGAAACTGGGGAAAATGTCTCTTCAAAATTGATTCCTTCAACCTGTGTGTATCCTTTACATACCAATGTAGATTTGTTCCTTGTAACATGTTCATCTTCATTCAATTTATTTATGAATACCAACTTTGTGCCAATCACATTCTCATTCTTTGGTCTTGGAACCAATTCCCAAGTGTCATTCTTCTCTATTTGATCCAATTCTTCATCCATGGCCTTATTCCAAAATTCATCCATGCTGGCCTCTTCAAAACTGTTCGGTTCAATCATAGACGAGAGTTCTAGGTGCGTTTGTTCTGGTGAACATATTCTTCTTCTAGTCTCAACTACTGCATCTTTGTTTTCGATAATTTGATATGAAGGATGATTCTTCTGTACTCGTTTTCTAGGTGTCTTTGGAGGCACTTGCTGAACTCGTGCTTCTACTTTTTCCTGATACTCTTCATATTCCCCTTCTAATCCTTCTTCATCTTCTACTTCTTCTTCGTAAAGTTGTTCCATTGATTCATTTTCTTCTTCCTTTAATTCTCATACACCTGTTTCATCAATTGTTACATTTATTCTTTCCACAACTTTGTTCAACCTCAGATTGTAACACTTGTATGCTTTCCTTGTAATTGAGTAACCAACAAGTACTCCTTTGTCCACACGAGAGTCGAACTTTTCCATTATTCCATATTCTCTTTTGATGTAGCATTTTCTTCCAAATATTTCGAAGTGCTTCACATTTTTTGGTCTTCCTTTCCATAGCTCATAGGGAGTTTTGTCAGTGTTGTTTATAAGCATTACTCTATTTTGAATGTGAACCGTTGTATGCACTACATGTGTCCAAAAGATATATGTCAATTTGGAATCCATTAACATTGTTCAAGCCATTTCCTGTACTATCCTGTTCTTTCTTTCAACAACTCCATTCTGTTGAGGTGTCCTAGCAACGAATAATTTCCTTTTTATTCCATGCATGTTGCAGTAGTCCATAAATTCCTTTGAAGTGTACTCTCCTCCATTATCATATCTCAAACATTTGATTTTTGAATCCATTTCATTTTCAACCATTTCCTTGCAGACCTTGAAGTTTTCAAAAGGTTTTGACTTATTCATGAGAAAGAAAACTGCATTCATTCTTGTATAATCATAAACTAATAACATAAAGTATTTCTCACCTTTTAAACCCTTTTGTTGTAGTTGGTATAACTAGATCAATATGCACAATTTCCAGTGGTCTTGTCGTTGAATATTCCTATGATTTAAACCTGGTCTTTGTTTGCTTTCCTTGATGACAATTCTTCCATAAAGTGTTGGTTGGTTTCGTAATCAGGGGAATTTCTCTAAGTGCTTCCTTTTTGCTGACTTTGACAAGGTTATCAAAGTGTATGTGACCCATTATTTTGTGCCATAGCCAACTTTCATCTTCCTTTCCTAGACAACACTTTTCATTTTCAATTTCACTTAATACATATATGTTGTTTGATGTTCTTGCAGCTGTTACAATCAATTTTCCTGAACCTTCTTTTCTTATCTCACATTTTTGTGAATCGAAAGTAACTTTATGACCTTGGTCACACATTTGACTCACACTTAGAAGATTATGTTTCATATCTTCTACTAGTAGAACATTATATTCATTGGTATTCTTGTTTCCAATTTTGACTGTGCCTTTTCCAATGATTTTAGCTGAATCATCATTTTCGAAGGAGACTGATCCATCTCTTTCCTTTCTTAATGTAATAAACCCGTCTTTATCACCTTTCATGTGTTTTGAAAAACCACTGTCAACATACCAACCACGTTTCTTTTGCTTATCTTGTACAGTGAGTGTGCATTCAGTATAGCTATACTGATTCTGCTTTCTTATCCATGTTCTCTTTTGAGGTTCCTGTCTATGACTGTTGTTGTTCTGTTGTGGTTCTCTGGGAGGAACTATTATTCTGCAACATTTGGCCATGTGTCCAAAGTTGTTACACTTGTAGCA
The DNA here is from genome assembly GCA_009831015.1 of Picea engelmannii. Lineage (NCBI taxonomy): Eukaryota > Viridiplantae > Streptophyta > Pinopsida > Pinales > Pinaceae > Picea > Picea engelmannii. The sequence goes on along the minus strand of ML835199.1, from coordinate 34,732 downwards.
TTCCACTTCAGTGCTCAATGATTCAAACCTGTTGTAACTTCTTCTCTGTGTTTCATTGGGACTTCTTAGATAACCCTTTTGGGTATGAATTTCAAAGTTGTTTATGTTCCTACTGTTAGCTCTACAATTCATATCTTTATGTCCAAAATTATTACATCCATAACATAAACCAAAAAATATAGTTTGATACCTGGGAGTTGAATATCTTCTGAATCCTTCTTCATCCTAAGGCCTATTTGTCGGTCATTGATTCTAAAATCTAAATCTTCTTGGTGGAGGAGTGCCCCTGTAATATTCTTTGTAGGTCTTCATATCCCCTTTGATTGTTTCTTCATATCTTTTTGGATATTTTTCTTGTTCGGTTGTTTTGGATCTTGATCCCTTTTTTGTCTAATTGTATCTGAGTCCGAACTTGTCATACCGAGGCTTTTGAATCTTGATAATGTTATCCAAAAATTTTGAGTTGTTCTGCATTTTTTTCTCTTGAATATAATTTCTTAATGTGACAATATCTTCTTCCAAATTTCCAATGATCCTGTCTCTTTCTTCTATCTTATCTTTGAGTACTTCTTCAATTCTCTTATCTTGTTCTATTTGAACCTTCAAATTTGTGATCATTTGTTCTAGTTCTTGAGTGTCTTTTTTCTTGTCTAGTTCCTCTTGTAGCTTCTTGTTTTTCTTATTTTCTCTTCTTATAACTTCTATGGCACACGACAATTCTTCTCGGTAGTCAAGTTCTGCCTCTTCATATTCTTCTTCGGTGTCTTCTTTATCTGATTATTCTACTGCCATGAATATAAATCTTTCTGTCTCACTTTCACTGACTTCATCTTCATCTGATGAGGAGATGTCTTCTTTGGTGCATAAGCTTTTCTTGAAATCTTTCTTTGTTGTTCTTTTTCCTTTATATGTTTGTTTTCTATTTGAGTAATCTTAATCATTCCTCTTATTTTTCTTATGAGGATATTTTTTATCAAAATGACCAATACCATCACAACTAAAACAAATCAATGGAAACTTACCTTTATATCTATCGTAGGTTCCTTTGTTCAATATTTTGACAAAGTTTTTCATTTCTTCATCATCTTCCGAGATGTCACTATTGTTGTTATGTTCTTTTTCCTTTTTATTTGACCTTTTGGATACTTTGAAAGATGCTTCTTTTATATCTGGATTTTCCTGTTCAGTTCTCATTTCATATGTTGTCAAGATTCCATGTAGTTCATCCATGCTTATTGAGTATAGATATCCTCTTTCTTTTAGTGTTGATATCTTAGGATCAAATCTCATAGGAAGAGATCTTAGTACCTTTTGAACAATTACAGATTCTTTAATTTATTCTCCCAATCCTATGATTAAATTTACTATTTCATCGACTCGTAAGAAGTAAGTTGCAATATTCTCGTCTTCCTTCATCTTTAGTTGTTTGAACTAACTTCTGTAAGTTTGAAGCTTTGCATCTTTGACTTTTGAATCTCATTCATAAATGTTTTGAATCTTGTCCCAAATAACTTTGGTGTATACTGATTCACAAAGACCATTCAGAAGTGCATTTGTGACTTTGGAATTATTTTTCCCGAGTTTTATTGCTCTTTCATTTGTCGATGAAACCTCTGGTTCTTTTTATCCATCTACAACAAATTTCCAAATTTCAAATCCCTGTTCCTGTATATATGTTTTCATCCTTCTTCTCCAAAATGCATACTTTTGTCCATCAAACTGTGGTATTCCATTTTTATACATGTTGTTTCTCTCCATGATCTACCTTTCAGTGGTTAAACTGATTTCTGAAGGAACCTGCTCTGATACCAATTGTTGGATTACTGAGAGAGGGGGGTGAATCAATAATAGAGAAATTGAATCCTTTTCAAACACAAAATACAAGTGTTATATCAATGTAGCATTATCATCCAATAGTTGCAGAGTAAATAAACAATGAACAAATGAGCAATCATACACATACACAATACACCAATGGTGTGCTACTTATATGTTTAGTATAATGCACTCATTAATTATCAATCCGAGATCGTAATCAATAGAGTTGAAAGACACCAGTAAGAAAGGTAATTCTAATGTCATGAGTATAGAACTATTCTAGATTATGCATGCTAGAAATAAAACAAACTAGCAAATCAAAACACACTTTGGTTGTCTTTCACAGAGAGGCTATCTACTTCATTATGGAACATGCAAGTATGAGATGGAGTTCTTTTGACAGATCAACTCTGCTCTCTGACCCAAAAAAATAACTATGCAATCACACTTCTGAAAGGGAAATCACACATCAATCATCAAGACGTAGAATGGGTAGTTCAATAGTCAATATACTGAGTATGTTGTGGTTCACAATGTGTTGTTGTAAACTTCACTAGTTCTCCTTCAAATATGTCTGACTACTGCTGCCAACATTTATTTACATGAAACAAAATCAAATTCATAAAAACAGAAACATAACATATGCAAAACAGAGAAAGTAAAGATCTCCAAACAATCGTATGATCAAAATCCTAGTCTAAACTATACTACTATCATCTGAAAGAATTAAGATTCAGCTAATCTAACATCTATACTATTGAAATCAACTACTAACACTAATCTATAAGGATGTTGACCTTTGTTGGGCGGTGGGCCCTTGCCACTTCAACAGGTTAGCGAATGGAGTCTACAGTAATATTTCTTTCAATCCACGCATTCCTCTTACTTAAATTTCAAAACATAGAATTAAACTATGCTAACAACTCAACTCACATTCATTCATAAATAATCAAGACCTAGAAATAAATGGCATCCTTCTATTAAACTTCAACATAGAATGTGTTCTACAATATGTAACGTTGCTTCACATGCTAGATTATACTAACTCTCTACTACCTCCACCATCCTTGCCATGACTATTTAAACAGTCTTAGTCGTGAAACACAAGGAGGTGAAATTTTTAGCAAATCAATCAATTGTCAAATTTATATATTCGGTTATATATTTTAAGCTTCATCCTCATGACACGAAGTGTATGAGGATGAAGAAAATAAAAAAACTAGCTTAACATAACCTTGCTAGAGCTTTGATGATTCAACAAACATCTAACAATTATCTTGGGCACGATCTGGAGCTAAACTTGGTATATTCTGCTTCCTGTATTGGTACTGGATCGTGACAGGTGAGATTCGATAAATGGTACCGGATCCGAATAGTGCACAAGTGGTTGGTACCATATTGCGACATTCTGCGGTCGTTGGTACTAGATCGCGACAAGTGAGATTCGGTACTGGATCTGAATGGAAGGTGCGCTTGGTACCGTATTTAGATAGTGGCAATTTGGCGCATAAGTACTAGATGGTTGAGATGGTACAGAAAGGCTGGACTCATCTAGAGGTCAAAGGTTATACATGGAAAATTAAAACATTAGTACACGAAACATTTAGTCTCCTAGCTCAATAAACCACAAAAATGCATGAATTAATTATACTTTACCTTATGACCTCATCAATGGATAATGGTAGTGTTCTTTGTCATTTATTCAAGCTTAGGTAAGCCAAAAAGGTATAGATGAGGAGTATAATAGGGTAGTGGGGATGCAAATTTAGAGGCTCAACATTCCCCCATGCCAAAACCATTGCTTGTCCTCATGCAACTGAAACAAAACCAAAAATTTTCAAAATTTGAGACTCCATTCTTTACTTCTGTGGATCAATGATGTTGATGGTTGAGGCTTCTGCTTTCAACTCCCTTTTTATGAACCTAATGTATTGTAAGAGTCTTAGTACCTTCTTGAGCTTATTAGAAGTCTCTTCATGGTCATATTAAAGTTGTTGGATGGTTTCCTTCAGTTTATCATTTTCCTTTTTGATATACTTGTCCAATAGTTGGTATTCCTTCACTTCTTGTTTGAGTTCCTGGTTTTTTTTTTGCAGCTCCCTAATATTTTTCTTCATCTGTGCTTTTGTTAAAGTTCTTGTTGACTCCATTATTTCTAGCTGGATGTATTCTCTTTCCTCCACTTCCTCCCTCATCCCACATAAAGTAATAGTGACTTGTTCCTCGGTCAAACTAGGGATATCATCCTGGAAGGATAGGTCTTCAGAAGGGGAGGTAAGATCTATTGGATCTTTATGTGTATGAGTACTGACAATTGCTTTTCCTTTCTTTTCCATGCTTATTGTGGTTCTTTTACAAGGGACTACTGGATCGGGGGTGCTCACAGGATTTCTTTTCTTCTTTTCTATTTGTGGAACGGTTATAGGGGATTATTCTATAGACTGTTCACTTTTATTTTCTGAGCTATTCTTCCCTTTCCTCACAGTTTTTGTCTTATGACCCTTCTCCTCAAGTGCTAATTTTGAAGTCTCCTCTACTAATTTGGTTTTACCTTTTGATTCTTGACTTTTAAAATTCTTATTGACTGTGGAAGAGGGCCCTTCTTGTTTACTAGCTTTTTCATTTTGGCTCACTATTCTGGATGATGATGGAGTTTCCTTATCTTTCTTGCCCTTTTTCTTTTGAGGTTTCTTATCTTTCTCTGGAGCAATATGGGTTTCATCTACAGGTTTGTTTTCTATGGGAAGGTGTTGAGTGATGAGGATTTTTCAGCTAATCCTTTGCTTCCTAATTTCATGTAAAACTAACATCTTAATAAGACCTTGATGGTAAATGCTAGTCTTCTCAGTTTTGGATAGGGATTTGACACCTCTTACCATCTTGTTCAGACTCATCCATAAAAATATGGGAAATCAATTTCAGGCCCTCCTTCAAAGTGTAATAGAAGCCTAAGATGATATATGAAGGTTACAACATACCTGCCCTCACAAGTGAGGAATCGTTGAAGACTAGCAAGCATTGGATGAAACTCTTCCTTGATATAGTTCCTAGGGATCCCCTTTTTCCAATCAGGGTGTTGATGGTCTTCTTTCAAAAATCGTTGGCACATTTCCTTGTTGATTCCTACTCCTTTGAAATACTTGGCTCCTCTGTTAGGTAATCCTGTGACTTCCCTTAAGGTTGCTTCATTGATTGTTAGCTGCAGATTGCCTATGTGCGCAATCTCTCCATCGTAACCTTGAATAAATGAGTGAGATACCTTCTCATGCCAGCCTATGAATTTCTCCAAAAATGGCATCCATCCCGATCTAACATACTTCTCTCTACATAGTTGGAACTCCTCGGTCTCTCTATAAATCTGGAAGACCAGTTCATGTCTACTTACAACCATATTTATAAATTGTGAGAAAAAAATCGAGTTGTAGCACAAGGATTTAGTCAGTTGATGAGGGTAAGGGTTTGGTACCAGAGATCGTAGGGAGAGGTAAGCTCAGAAATGGAGAAAGGTTGGTAATGGAAAAATATATGGTGATGGTATCGCTAATTCGAATGGTGAGTTTAAGTAAAGATGTCGCAAAAGGAAATTAAGACAAGATGAGGCTCATCTGGATGGATTTTCCACCCAGATAAGTCATTTCATTTATGCCCGTTTAGCGTAATGACAGGGATGGACCGTTGGGTGTCGAAGCATCATTATTGTTTGGGATAGGTGATTGGACCTCTGAGCGATGAATTTGATGTTGAATCATGGCTCATGACACGAGATAAGTTCATGATTTTCTTAAGGATGAAGCACGTTCGTGGCCCATCATTACTAGACATGCTTCATATTCATACTTTTGATGTGATTTTTCCCTCAATCATTTTCGAGTGCTTATGTGATGAGAGGATTGATTAAGGTTAGGCATATGGGTAT
>ML835199.1:0-14612 GCA_009831015.1 Picea engelmannii | reverse complement strand
TACTTATACTTCACGGTGGTTGGATGGGACAAGGACAGGTGGTTGTAGACACCTTTGGGTTGTAGCCGAAGAACATAGGGGGTTGCAGCCTCCTTGTGGTTGTAGCTAGAGAATTGGGGAGTTGGAGCTTCCCTCAGGTTGCAGCCTAAGAAACTAGGGGGTTGGAGCCTCCTTTCAGTTGTAGCTGGAAAAAAAAGGAAGTTGGTGCTTCCAATGAATGTAATTCTTCAAGACATATAAGAAAAATCATTATGTGGTTTTCTCCCACTTTGGGTTTCCACGTAAAACACTAGTGTACTGTGTATGTGTGTGATTGTTCATTTCTTATTTCAATTATTGGATAATGCTTCTACATTGGTATAACACTTGGATTATTTGGTTAAAAATGATCACATTGCGCTATTACTGACTCACCCCCCTTCTTAGTAATCCAACAATTGGTATCAGAGTGGGTTCCTTGAGAAATCAGTTTAACCACTGAAAGGTAGATCATGGAGAGAAACAACTTGTATAAAAATGGAATACCACAGTTTGATGGATAGAAGTATGCTTTTTGGAGCATAAGGATGAATACATATATACATGAACAAGGATTTGAAATTTGGAAATCAATTGTAGATGGATACACAGTACCAACAGTTCCACCAACAAATGACAAAGCAATGAAACTTGGTCAGAATAATTCCAAAGCCACAAATGCACTTTTGAATGGTCTCATTGAAATGATATTCACCAATGTTTCACATTGTAAATCCGCTAAAGAGATTTGGGACGAGCTTTGAAATATTTATGAAGGAGATACAAAATTCAAAGAAACAAAGCTTCAAACTTATAGAGGTCAGCTCGAATAACTAAAAATGAAGGAAGATGAGAATATTGCAGCCTACTTCTTACTAGTTGATGAAACAATGAATGCAATCATAGGATTGGAAGAAGAAATCAAAGAATCTGTAATTGTTCAAAAGGTACTAAGATCTCTTCCTATGAGATTTAACCCTAAGATATCAGCACTAGAAGAAATATCATATCTAAAATCAATAAGGATGGATGAACTGCATGGAATATTCACATCATATGAAATGAGAACTGAACAGGAAAATCCATATGTAAAAGAAGCAGCCTTCAAATCATCCAAAAGATCAAAGAAAAAGAAACAAGAAACAAGAAGAATATAGCAGCAACAGTGACGTCTTGGAATATGATGAAGAAGTGGAAAACTTCGTCAAAAGACTGAACAAGGGAACCAACGGTAGGTATAGAGGTAAGTTTCCCTTAATTTATTTTAATTGTGATGGTATTGGTCATTTTCCTAACAAATTTCCTCATAATAAAAATAGAAATGATGAATATTAGTCAAAAGGCAAACAAACATATAAAGTCAAAATAAGTACAAAGAAATTTTTCAAGAAAAGCTTATGCACCAAAGAAGACATCTCATCATCAGATGAAGATGAAGTCAGTGACAGTGAGACAGGAAGAGTTCTATTCATGGAAGTAGAGGACCGTGATAAAGAAGACTCCAAAGAAGAATATGAAGAAGCCAAAGAAGAATATGAAGAAGTCTAAGAAGAAATTGAAGAGGCAGAAATTGACTTTCGAGAAGAATTAATGTGTGCCATAGAAGTTATCAGAAGAGAAAAGAAGAAAAACAAGAAACTACAAGAAGAAATAGACAAGAAAGAAGACACTCAAGAACTAGAACAAATGATCACAAAATTGAAGGTTCAAATAGAAGAAGATAAAAGAATTGAAGAAGCACTCAAAGAACAACTAGAAGAAAATGACAGGATCATTGGAAACTTGGAAGCGTAAATTGTCACATTAAGAAAATATATTCAAAATACAAATATGCAGAATAGCTCAAAATTTTTGGATGACATTATCAGCAGTCAAAAATCTCATTTTGATGCCCAAAGGGGTTGGATCCAATGGTGGAAAGCGAGGATTTTTTCACCGTTGGGCAAGGTTCAATTCTCGTGAGGGATTTACCTGGAGCCATGGGGACACCTTGAGGTAGTGGTCGAATGTGTGGTTGCACCCAGATATAATATAATAAATGGTTTCGTGACCTGTGCACACATAAGTGGATCAAAGCCCACCCCCATGTCCTTCAACTTTCACGCCCCTGGGGGGGCAGCTCAATTGGCAAGTGCCGTGAAAATGAAGTTCCATGAGGTTTCGAGTTCAACTCCCCCTGACTTACAATGTGTGTCGCATATGGGGCCTCGCGGGAACACCTAGAGGTTATAGTGGTATCAGTTGGATAACACGGCCACGTGTAACGCGAGCACGTGCCCAACTAGTTGCTGATTCATCCAGACATAAAAAAAAATCTCATTTTGACAAGACCAGACTTGGATACAATCAGACAAAAAAGGGATCAAGCTCCAAAACAACAGAGCAAGAAACATATCCAAAAAGCTATGAAAAAACAATCAAAGGGGATAGAAGGATATACAAGGAAGATTACAGGGACACTCCTCCACTGGGAAGATTCAGATTTCAGAATCAACAAACAACATATAGGCCTCAAGAAGAAGAAGAATTCATAAGAGCAAATCCTTTCAGAAGATCCTCAACTCCCAGGTATCAAACTATATTTTTTGGTTTATGTTATGCATGTAATAATTTTGGACATAAATCTGTAAATTGCATAGCTAAGAATAAGAACAATAACAACTTTGAGAGTCATACACAAAGGGGTTATTCAAGAATGCCTAGTGAAACATAGAGAATAAGTTACAATAGGTTTGAATATTTGAGCACTGAAGTGGAATGTTACAAATGTAACAATTTTGGACACATGGCCAAAGAGTGCAGAATGAAAACCCCTCCTAAAGAACCTCAACATAATAACAATAGTCACAGATAGGAACCTCAGAAAAGGACATGGATAAGAAAGCAAGATTAATATAGCAATGAAGAATGCAAAATTTCTCTACAAGCTAAGTAGAAGAAACACGGTTGGTATGTTGACAGTGGGTGTTCAAAGCACATGACAGGTGATAGAGACAAGTTTCTTACATTACGAAAGGAAAGAGATGGATTAGTCTCCTTCGAAAATGATGATTCAACCAAAATCATTGGAAAAGGCATAGTCTAAATTGGGAACACAAATGAAAAGGAAAAGAATGTTCTACTAGTAGAAGATATGAAACATAATCTTCTAAGTGTGATTCGAATGTGTGACCAAGGTCATAAAGTTACTTTCGATTCACAAAAGTGTGAGATAAGAAAAGAAGGTTTAGGGAAATTGATTGCTACAGTTGCAAGAACTTCAAGCAACATATATGTGTTAAGTGAAATTGGAAATGAAAAGTGTTGTCTAGGAAAGAAAGATGAAAGTTGGCTATGGCACAGAAGAATGGGCCACATACATTTTCATAACCTTGTCAAAGTCATCAAAAGAGAAGCAGTCAAATAAATGCCCCAGATCATGAAACCAACCAATACTTTATGCAAGAATTGTCAACAAGGAAAGAAAACAAAGACCAGGTTCAAATCAAAGGAATGTTCAATGACAAGACCACTGGAAATTGTGCATAATGATCTAGTTGGACCAAATACAAAAAATGGCTTAAAAGGTGAGAAATATTTTTTGTTATTAGTTGATGATTATACAAGAATGCCTGTAGTTTGCTTTCTCAAGATTAAATCATAAGCTTTTGAAAACTTCAATATCTACAAGGAAATGGTTGAAAATGAAATGGATTCAAAAATCAAATGCTTGAGATCTGATGATGGATGAGATTTCATCTCAAAGGAATTTATGGACTACTGCAACAATCATAGAATAAAAAGGTAATTTTCCGTTGCTAGGACACCTCAACGGAATGGAGTTATTGAAAGAAAGAAAAGGACAATACAAGAAATGAATCGAACAATGATAATGGATTCAAAATTGATAGATATTTTTTGGACACAGGAAATGCATACAATAGTTCACATTCAAAATAGAGTAATTCTCAGAAACAACACCGACACAACTCCTTACGATCTATGGAAAGGAAGACCAACAAATGTGAAACACTTCAAAGTTTTTGGAAGCAAATGATATATTAAAAGAGAATATGGAAGAATGGGAAAGTTTGACTCTCGTGTGGATAAAAGAGTACTTGTTGGTTACTCAAGTACAAGGAAATAATACAAGTGTTACAATCTAAGATTGAACAAAGTTGTGGAAAGCATCAATGTGACAATTGATGAAACATGAAGACTAGAATCAAAGGAAGAAGAAAATGAATCATTTAAACAACCCTTAGAACAAGAACCAGAAGATGAAAAATAAGTAGAAGAGGAAGATGAAGAGAATCCAACAGAAGAAGAAGAGAAAGTTCAATAAGTGTCTCCAAATACTCCCAGTAAACAAGTACATAAGAATCATCCTTCAGATCATATTATCATAAACAAATATGCAGTAGTTGAGACTAGAATAAGAATTCGTTCACCAGAACAATCACACCTAGCACTCTTATCTACAATTGAACCAAACTGTTTTGAAGAAGCCAACAAGGATGAATTTTGGAATAAGGCCATGGATGAAGAATTGGATCAAATAGAGAAAAATGACACTTGGGAGTTGGTTCCAATACCAAAGAATAAGAATGTGATCGAGATAAAATGGGTTTTCAAGAATAAATTAAATGAAGATGGACAAGTTACAAGGAACAAATATAGATTGGTATGTAAAGGATATGCACAGATTGAAGGAATCGACTTTGAAGAGATATTTTCCCCAGTTGCCAGAATGGAAGCAATCCGATTTTTTTTAGCTTATGCATGCTCTAAAAATGTTAAAGTATATCATATGGACGTAAGATCAACTTTTTTGAATGGGGAACTTGAAGAAGAAGTCTACATTGAACAACTAAAAGGATTTCAGTTGTCAGAGAACACAAATTATGTGTGTAAATTAAAGAAGGCCTTGTATGGTCTAAAACAGGATCCTAGAGCATGGTACTCTATACTGGATAAGTATTTGCAGTAGGCAGGGTTCAGAAAAGGAAGTGCAGACAACAAACTCTACATCAAGGTAAGTCAAGGTAATATTTTATTAGTTGAAGTTTATGTTGATGATATTATTTTTGGTAGTGATGACGACAGGTTAAGCCAGAAATTTGCAAAAGATATGCAAAATGAATTTATGTCCTTACTTGGAGAACTATCCTTATTTATGGGACTTCAGATACATCAAGGAAACCAAGGAATTTTTATTTCTCAAACCAATTATATCAGAGAAATGATAAAGAGGTTCAGAATGGAAGATTGCAAACCAGTTGCAAGTTGAGCAAAGATGATGATTCGAAGTCTACAGATCAAAGGCAATACAGGTCAATGATTGGCATCCTATTATATGTGACAACATCCAGACCAAATGTAATGCAGGCAGTTGGACATGTGGCACAATTTCAAGTAGCACCAAAGGAATCACATGTATTAGAAGTGAAGAGTATTTTCATATATCTCAAAGGAACATAAGAGTTTGGATTATGGTATCCAAAAGGAAAGGATCTATCACTTATTTCCTACACAGATACATATCGATGACCGACGAAGCACCAGTGGAGAAATGTTCTACTTAGGTGAGTATTTAGTATTGTGGTTGAGAAATAAATAATCATCAGTATCTTTATCTACAGTCGAGGCAGATTATATTGCAACAACATGATATTGTACACAGGTTCTTTGGATGAAACAAACTCTAACAGATATACAGGTTGAGTATGATGAGCCCATTCCAATCTATTGTGATAATACAAGCGACATCAATATCTCAAAGAACTCGATGATGCACTCCAAGACGAAGCACATTCCAATCAAGTATCACTTTCTATGGGAGCAAGTTGCAGAAAAGAACATCAGAGTTGAGTATGTGGGCACAAAAGAACAAGTGACAGACATCTTTACAAAACCACTTCCATGGGAAGCCTTTGAATATCTTCGTCGAAGAATTGGAGTTATTTCTACTCCAAAATGAATTCTTTTTGAATGCTTATCTTATATTTCTTAGATGTACATGAGGAAGAACCATAAGAGGACAGTTCAGTCAGGGGGAACAACCCCGGATGGAAATATACCTTTTCCATTGATGACAAAGGGGGAGAGATTTATCAAATGCAGAGGACAGAGGTATGGTTCCAGGGGGAGTAGATTTATCATATGCAGAGGACAGAGGCATGGTTCCAAGGGGAGCATGAGTGATATGATTTCAATATTGCATCAGAGTGTTTCCATCAATGCCAAAGGGGGAGATTGTTGATTAAGCTTGGTTGTCATTGATGTCAACCCTTGAAGAAAGCCTGATAGCACAAAGGTTTGGGTAATGGACCCAATTTTGTTTGATGTAAAGATGAATCAGTATTTTATTGTCATGGTTGATAAGAAGTATATATGGATGAACTCCAAAGTGGTCCCCTTATGGTGAAAGCCCTCATGGGAAGACACTTTACGGATTGAGATATCCTAGAAGTATGGTTAGAGAACCCATTCTTAATTGTGGAATAATGAGATGGAGAGTGAATTTGTTAGTGAAACTATCCTATATGAATATTTCTTGTCATGTCATTTCCGGTGGTATGTGGAACATCACATAACTCCTCACGGTTAGAGAGTTATGACCATATGTAATTGGATAATCCTCATGAGTCTTATAGAATTCCCCAAGAGTCAAAGTGTCTTGCAAAATAAATTATTTTAAATGGAGAAGCCATTAAATAAGGAAAGTGTAAGGCTACATGAAAATATAAATAAGAGGCAAACCTCACTCATTAAGGATACGCTTGTATATATTGTATATCTATTTTCTAGTGTAAAACTTATTGTAAATAATTGTGGATACATCTGAAGTGGTGAACGTCTGAGGTAGCACGAAGGGTTGACGATGAAATTATCAGAATTACAACAAATACAAAAAACCTTATTTTTTGAGGCGTACATGGGCTATCTGTGTATAGGGCGAGTACATGTACGCGAGTTGTTTGTGAATAGGGTGCGTGCATATATGTGGGTTGGTTGTGTATAGGGTGTGTACATGTATGCAGGATGTATGTGTATAGGGTGCGTACGTACACGGGCTGGCTGTGTATAGGGTGAGTACATGTTGATAAAGCCATGGAAACTTGAGAAGATGAAGATGCAGAGGTTCTATATTCTGAGATCAAGCTCCCAGGAAGGTCTAAAGTGCTCAGATACATCAGATCCATCCATTGGTTCAAAAGGTATGTCTTATTTCTATGAATAGTTGGATTTCGATGTATACATGAGGAATGGAAATGGATATTTGAGGAATCTCCCTAGAGATACTAGTGGCTACATGGGATATTTTGTATAAGCCAGATCTATATAAATACAATGTTGGTATGTTCATCATTGATAATTCTTGTGAGGCACATCTTGTATTTATTGGCATATGGATAAGGGTTTTTATGGTACATGGTTGATAGCTTGTATTTGTGTAGTAGTTGATGTATTGAGAGGTTGAATATCAGAAAGGTTTTGATGACTAAGATCATGTGAGGGATATTATACTTCTTCATGATTACACACACCTATGTGGCACATGACAAGAGAGAGACATATTTCCCTTGAGTAAAGTTTTTGTATGAGGATGCATGCACATGGTACAATTACAGTCTCGATACACTGACAGGTTATAGATCTATGTGAAAGAAGTAACAAAGGGTCAGGAGTTTTCAAGAAAAAGGAAACCCTATTTTTCAGAAGGCATACGCAGGCTGCATAACAATTAGGGTGGGTACATACGCGAGTTGCATAAAAGATAGGGCATGTACATACGCGGGCTTCAGCGCGACATGTCACATACATGTTGTATTTGTGTAGATACATGTTTAGCTCAGGTACAAATTGATTACAGGGCAGTTGTACAGATTGGATACAGGTCAGTGGTACATGTTGATACAGTTGTACAACAGTATATCTCACAGTGACAGGTTGGCAGTGGTTCCATCATTCTACTTATACTTCAGGGCGGTTGGATGGGTAAAGGACAAGTGGTTGTAGAAACCTTCCATTTGTAGCCAAAGAACATAGGGGGTTGCATCCTCCTTCTAGTTGTAGCTAGAGAATTGGGGAGTTGGAGCTTCCCTCAGGTTGCATCCTGAGAAACTAGGGGGCTGGAGCCTCCTTCCAATTGCATCTGGAAAACAAAGGAAGTTGGTGCTTCCAATGAATGTAATTCTTCAAGACATATAAGAAAAAACATTATATGGTGTTCTCTCTCATTGGGTTTCCACGTAAAACACTGGTGTACTGTGTATGTGTGTGATTGTTCATTTCTTATTGCTCATTATTGGATAATAATTCTACATTGATATAACACTTGGATTATTTGGTTACAAAGGATCACATTGCGCTATTACTGATTCACCCCCCCTCTCAGTAATCCAACAAGAAAAACCTTGTAGCCAATTCAACTTACATCTGCATGACCACCAAAATTTACGATTATTGATTGGTGATTAGCCATTCATCATACTTTTAAAGTATTACAACACATATTCTTTATAGGATTTACAATAGAAAAACCCTAAAGAAAAGGTGCCCAAAAATGATTACAGATTCATGTATATCATTGGCTACAAATATCGTGAATCTCAGGATTCTGTTACATTCGACTACCGAGTCAGATTACCAGTCGATTACTAGTCGACCTTCATTCGGTATTCAATCGGTTGCCACACACCCTCCTATTGACCTATTGCCAATTGACCTATTCGAATTTTTGTTGATGTCTTCAACTTCAAATTTACCCAGTCGAACCAACGCGACCTTCGATTTCGATTGTCAGTCGATTCACCTCGGCTAGAATTTCACTGCAAAGAATATAACAAGCCAACAAGGTGATTATAGGAATTAACCCCCACTCACAGGAATATCCTCAAAATTATATATGTATTCCTATATATTAGATGTGTTCTATGCCTACAAAAACTTCACATGATTAGGATGGTCTTGGTCTCCAAAACAACCCCTTGTTTTATTTCAAGGAATTTTAGAAGAACAAGTACAAAAATTAGTTTTACATCATTTGTGATGGCTTCTTAGCACCATTGTATGAAAAAAAAAAATTCAAACCTTGCCCAAGGGTATCTGTAGAGGCCGTAGGAGTATTGAAGAACACTAGGGATTTCTACCTAAATGAATAATCCACTTACATCAAAATCTATGGCATTCCTTAGGAAACCCATACTCTTTTAGTATACGTGCCCAAAAAGTTTCTCATTCAGAAAATTGGATGTTAGATCACATTGCATGGTTTCAATACATGCATGATCAAGCATCAAAATAAGTTATTCCCAACTAATCCATTATACACAGGTATGTATAGATTGACATATTCTAGTTGGGTCAAGATGGAAAGGGAAAAGATCAATAAATACCATTTTAAGCAAGAAAGGATTCAAATTCATCATCCCATAAATATTATTGCAAACCACATGTGAAATGAATATTTATTTCCCTTTCAAGCATGAATAAAATGAAGTTGAAAAATCTCATCGAAGAGCATTAACTTATGAATAATTTATAAATAATTTCTAGACTATTATTGAAGAAAAAGAAAAGAAAAAGAAAGAGGAACTTGAGAAAGTTGTTGTTGAAAGATTATTTCTTTAAGAGAAGAGAAAAGATTAGGAAAAGAGAAGAACATAAGTACTTAAAAAAATTCAAAGGAGAGGATGTGGCCAAAAGGAAAGTAGAGGCATAAACAAATTTTTTTAAGAAAGAAGAGATAAGAAAGAAAAAATAAGTTGATGCTAGGAACAAGGAAAATATTGTAGAAAATAAGAAGGTTGCCGAGAACATAGCCAAGGTAGATGTAGAAGCTAAGAATAAATACAAGACAAAAGAAGAAGCCCATATTTCAAAAGTTGAATTAGAAAAATTGAAAAGGAGAGAAGAAGAGTTGAAAGCTAAAGCTAAGGAAAAAAGGGTTTAAATGAAATGGATTTCAACACCTACTAAAAAGATTGAGAATCAAGAAAGGGATTTGAACAATCAAGAAAGGAATCAAAACATACAAGGGGAATCAATTATCCAAGAAAGGGATTCAAACAATGAAGAAATGAATCGGAATAGGAAATAGGAATCAAACCCCTAGGTGGAAGAAAAATAGGAACTTAATATCGAAAAAGGGGAACCAAATAGCCAAGCAGAGGAACCAAGATGATTAATATTCCTCTTCTTCTTTTTTGTATAAATACTATAGACACAATAGAGAAAATCCTTTTTGCTTGGAATTGTAAACTACTTTCAATATTACTTGAGAAGCCAACTTGCCACTATTTGAAGAGTGATTATGGTGCATGTTATAATGACTATGAGATTGTTTATTTTTTTTTGTAGGTTATTCTCATGCAATGGTAATGAGTTCTTGTTTTTGTGATTCAATTAGTTTCTAACGATGAATAAGAAATGGTCACTAGTTACTGAAATGAGGTTAATTTGATTCTATGACTGGTTATCTTAATTTTTTTAACCATTAACTTACAATATCTTATTTTCTATCATGATGATTGGAATTTTTTATATTTCATGTTCATATTTTGTTCTCAAATCCTAGCCATGTGTTTGGAGTAGGATTTCATTTGTTATTATATTTAGGACTGTAGTTTAGGATTTAGATACCTGAATCTAAAGCTCATATATCCATATGGAAATCAGGCCAACATACTAGAGGAGGTTTCTATTCTAAATAAAGAAAAGACTAATCATGCCTTAGCTTTGGGAAACATTCCTTAGTTCGATGACAAACATTTGCTTGCGTCAACATTTTAGTGTTATAAGGATGGATTTCATCCTTTTATGGCTGAACATGGTAGTAGTTCTCAACAACATGCCCTCTATTATGAAAATAAAGATTGAATTTGAAAATCTCGACACTCCACCATCTAAAGCTCATTCTGAAGTTGAGATTGAATATGATTTTACCGTACCCAAATAGAAAGTCCATTCCCTGATACTTATAACTTGAGAATTCTCTTACGAAGTTGGAAAGAAATTACCCCTTTTACAATAACTACCCAAAGATAAAAGAGTCCATAGAAACATTGTCCAAACTGAAGATAATGTTTTTTCTCATAGTTTAGATGACATCGTTTCTCATTCTTTGAGTGAGATTTTTGAGCCTCTAGATTAGATTCCTCCTCCCACGCCATCTATTAGTTTTGGGCATTCATATTCAAAGACAAAATCTACCAAGAAACGTAGAGATGAAATATATCGTCACATCATGGCTAATGTGAATGCATATTAGAATCAACCTGTTTGGTTAAGTTAGGATGCCAGTGCATTTCACATACAACTTCATGAGCTCCCCAAGCATTCCGAGAGACTACTACGTAAATTTGATCGAGACAAATCTAGACCACCAGAAGACCACAATAATTTTTTTGTGTTAACAATTAGGTTAATGAACATCCAACATCCTCTTGTTCTTCTTCTGGTTGTTGTTGTTCTTCTTCTATTTTTTCTTCTTTTAGATCTTCCTCATCATCCTTCTCTTCTAATTATTTTCTTCCTTATTTCACCTTCTGTACATCTGTCTTATCAATCATTACATTGATGCTTTCTGCAATTTTTTTGAGTCTTGGACTAAAGCATTTACATGCTTTGATTTTGCTTGAATACCCAACTAATATGCCCGTGTCAAATCAGGATTCAAATTTTTGAAGCCTACCATCTTCTCTTTTTATATTGAATTTGTTTCCAAATACTTTGAAATGATTTACATTTTCCGGTCTTCCTTTCCATAAATCGTAGAGAGTATTATCAATGTTACTTCTAATAATTCCTTTGTTCAGGATGTGAACTTCTATATGTACCATTTGTGCCCAAAACATGTCACTCAACTTGGAATATTTTAACATGGCTCTGGCCATTTCCTGTAATATTATGTTCTTCCTTTAGACAAATCCATTTTCTGAGACATCCTGGCTACCAAGAATTGTCTCTTTATTCCATGTTTTCCATAGAAATCCATGAATTCCTTTTATGTAAACTCTCCTCCATTTTCTGATCTTAAACACTTGATTTTCAAATCCATATCGGTTTCAACCATCTCTTTGTATATATTGAAGTGTTTGAATGCCTCTGACTTCTTCCTGAGAAAGAAAACTACAATCATTCTTGTGTAGGCATCAATCAGTAACATAAAGTATTATTCACCATTTAATCCCTTCATTCTTTTAGGTCCACATAGATCAATGTGTACAATCTCCAATGGTTTTGTCATGTAGTACTCTTTTGACTTGAACTTGGTCTTGGTTTGTTTTCCTTGTAGAGAATGCTCACATAGAGGATTTTTTGGCTTTGAGATCTCATGAATTTCTTTCACTACTTCCTTTCTACTAATTTTGAGAAGGTTATCAAATTTTGTGTGACCCATCCTTCTGTTCCAGATCCAACTTTCATTTTCCTTTCCTTAACAACATTTTCCCCTTCCAATATCATTTATGACATATATGTTGTTTGAGGTTCTTCTAACTGTAGCCGCCAATTTTCTTGATCCTTATTTTCTTATCTCACATTTGTTTTGAGTCAAACAAAATTTTGTGTCCTTGATCACACATTTGAATGACAATTATAAGATTGTGCTTCATATCTTCGAACAATAGAACATTTTATTCCTTGGCATATTTGCTTCCAACATTAACTATGCCTCTACCTATTATTTTGGTTGAGTTATCATTTACAAATGAAACTAATCCATCTTGTTTCTTATTCAGGGTCAGAAACTTGTTCGTGTCACCTGTCATATGCTTCTAACAACCACTGTCAACATACCACCCACTTTTCTTGTGTTGCGCTTGTAGAGAAAGACACCAATCTTCAGTGTTGAATTGATCCTGCTTTCCTCTCCATATTCTTTGTGGTTCTTATTTATAACTGGTTATATCCTGCTTTGGTTCCTTTGGAGGAACAATCAGTCTACAATATTTGGCCATGTGTCCAAAATTGTTGCACTTGTAGCACTCTATTTCATTACTTGGTGAACCAAAACTGTTGTGATTTTTGTTTTGTGCTTCATGTGACTTTTTGGGATAAGATTTGTTTGAATAGCCTTCATAGTTGCTTATGTTCTTGGCATAGGCTCTACAGTTTGCATCTTTGTGACCAAAATTGTTACAAGAATAACATAAACCAAGATAAATAGTTTGATACTTGAATGTAGGGGATCTTCTGAATGGTGTTGCTCTTCTGAAGCCTTCTTCTTCTTGAGATGTTGTTGATTTCTAGTTTTGTGTTCTAAATATTCTAGGTGGTCCAGTTCCTTTGTGAGTTTCTTCTTTGGATATTTCTTTATAGGTTCTTTGTTATACTTCTCTATTGTCTTGGATATTGGACTTTTCTCAGTCTACATCTGTTTGTATCCTATCTCAAACTTGTCATAGTATGGAATTTGACTGCTAATGATCTCATCCAATATTTTGGTGTTATTTTGATGTATATCTTTCTTATGAATATATTTTCTTAAGGTGACTATTTCTACTTCCAATATTTCAATCATCTTCTCCTTATCTTCTAACTGATTTTTGAGTTTTTCTTCAATCCTTATGCCTTCTTCTACATGGATTTTTAACTTCGTGATTATCTTCTCAATTTCTCCTGAGTTGGAATTTTGAAATCATTATTTCTTCTTTAACTATGCCTTGAGTAACTTGATTTTATTTCTTTCTTTCCCTAGTTCTTCTAATTCACTGATTAATTCTTCTCTGAGATCGACTTCGCCTCCTTCTTTGGAATATTCATAATCTTCTTCACGATCTTCTACTTCCATGAAGAGTACTCTTTCTAAATCATTGTCACTATCATCATCCTCTTATGATGAAGATCCGTCTTCCTTTGAGTAGAAACTTTTCTTGAATAATTTCTTTTTGTTCCTTCTCTTTTCTCCTTTTTTACTTTTCTTTTTCTTCTTATGATCTTCTTCTTCATCGCTACTTTTATTCTTAGAATAAGGGAATTTAGAATAAAAATGACCAATACCATCACAATTAAAACATTTCAATGGAAGCATACCTTTGTACTAGCTGATTCCTATTTTAAACTTTCTTACTAAGTTTGCTGCTTCTTCATCGTCCTCTGAATCATCGTTGTAGCTGCAATATGGTTTTGACTTTTTCTTGTTTTTATTATTTGTCTTATTGGATGATTTTAATGATGCTTCCTTCATGACTTGGATCTCTTTTTCTATCCTCATTTCATAAGTTGTGAATATTTCATGTAGCTCGTCCATGCTCAAATTGTCAAGATCTGTTATTTTTTCCAAGGATGATATCTTAGGATCAAATCCCATACGTAGAGATATTAGAACCTTCTGAATGACCACTGATTCATCAAAATTTTCTCCCAATACTTTAATAATGTTCATTATTTCATCAACTCTTATGAATTAGGCTGCAATGTATTCATCTTCCTTCATCTTCAATTTCTCAAACTTGGCTCTAAAAGTTTGAAGCTTAGCTCCCTTGACTTTGGTATCTCCTTCATAAATATTTTGAAGTTTATCCCAAATATCCTTTGCGTTCTTGCAATTCATAACTTTGACAAATACCGAATCATCCATAGTGCTCAAAATGATGCCTTTAGCCTTT
>ML835198.1:20210-44993 GCA_009831015.1 Picea engelmannii | reverse complement strand
CAACTTAATCAATCAAACCTGGAACATGGAGTCTTGTCCTCAAGAATGAGTGTTGTTTCTTTTCTTTCGAGTCTTCTTCACTCAAGATGGCGAGTATTCTCTTCAACTTGTCCTCTTTACTAAGATAATATGTTTTCTTGACATAAATTTGAGTTAGAGATTAAACTCTATAATCTCAACCTTAATCAATCTAATACTTTTTACTTTAATTTTGACCAATGGTTAGTATGATAGTCATAACTTCAATAGATCAAAATACAACCTAGATGTTCATAAGATCATAACATATAGATACATATAAAATTGATCAAACCTAAGGTGCATTGTTCATATCAATGTGCTAGATTTGAGATCCCTCTTGATCTACGATTGTTGTTTAGACAAAAGATCATTTCTCCTGCAAATACCCTTTAAAAATAATAATACAATTTAAACATATGTAAGTACATACCTATGAAAGTATCAACAGAAAGTGGCACCATCTGACAACAACAAAAATAAATAACAAACCTTTAAAACTTCAAAGGTGTTGCAACTTGTAATTTAAAGGTAGTTGGAGATTTGCTAGGGTAAGTCGCACTAGGACAATAAAAATCAGTCCCAACACTTCACAAAAACTTTCAGTGCAACTGGTACTGCAACTAATGCTGGCACTGAAACTGACATGAAAGAACTGACACTACAACTGCAACTGTAATTTAGGGTTTTATGAGGAAACCCTAATTTCTCAAACTTCAAATTTTGAAATTCTGATCCAGGGACTAGATGTGTTTTGCTTGGGCAAGTTCCTAGGTGATCTTAGTTTCACCAACATCCTCCAACAAAGGTGAAAACATCACTCTTAGGGTTTATGTAGAAACCCTAATTTTGCAGCAGTGGTAATACTGAAATTCAATCTTGGAGAGGGTGCACTAAAGCTAGCCACTTCTTATAAACTGTGAGTTGGTCTCTTTCAGGCATGCTCTGATACCATGTTGATATTTTACTTATACAACCAACAATTACGATTCTTCTTTATTATTAAAATAATTAGAACATTAGCTATATAAATAAGATCACTAAAATGTTGGGTATGTGTTATACTCTTTGCACGAGTAGTAGTGTTTGCGTTGCGGTGGGGGTTCGAGGGAAGCGCCCCTGAGAATTTTCTTTTCCTTGAGAAACGTGTCACATATTTAGGTGGTTTTTCAACACATGATTTCTTTGTTGATGGTTTTCTATTTGCGGTTAATGAATTAGGGTTGTTGACTAATCCAGGTCATTGGGTTAGGTTTTTGGATGCCATTGGCTCATATATGTATATTGTATTGTAAACAATGTAATACAATGAATGAATATAGAATATGATGGTTTTCTTGGTTTGGGTTTCCAGACAAAAAATATCTATATAATGTTTGTATTTTCCATTGTATCTTTTCTATTCTTTTACTGAAAATCTATTTGCGGTAAATATTGAACAAGGTTAAAATCTACATTTGGTATCAAAGCTTTGTTGGCTTCAGGGGGATGCCTTTGTGGTCAAGGGTTTGGATCTGGACTGTGATAAGCCTTGTTACAATGGGAGATCTGTGGTATTGATTTTTCAGGTGAAAATAAATGGAAAGAAATTCAAAGATGGAGATCAAGAAGTTTAATGGGCAAAGTTTTGAGCTGTGGAAGTTCAAGATGGAAGATCTGTTGGTGGAAAGAGATCAGTGAATCATGGTAGATCCAGGTACTACACCTATAGAAACTTCAGCAGATGACTGGAAAAAGTTGGATCGGAAGGCAAAGGGCACAATCCAACTATTTCTCTCAAATTCTGTATCACTGAATGTGTCAAAGGAAGCTACAACCAAAGATTTATGAGATAATTTGGGGAAGTTGTATCAGTCTAAGTCCCTAGTAAATAAACTAGTCCTGAGAAAGAAGTTGTATAACCTGAGGATGAGAGATGGAGATTCGATGGTAGAGGATTTGATCGCCTTCAATACTGTGGTAAGTCAGTTAGTATCTGTTGAGATTAAAATTTCAGATGAAGATAAATGTATCAGTTTACTGTGTTCTTTACCAGACTCGTGGGATAGTCTAGTTGTGGCCATAGGTAGTAATACAACTTCCTTGAAGTTTGATAAAGTGGTCGCATCCTTGTTGTCGGAGGAGATGAGACGAAAGAATATGGAAGGAGAAAACACATATGCATTATTTACAAGAGGACGCTCCCAGGAAAGAAATAGATCTAATTTTTCAAGTGGGAGATCTAAGTCTAAGGGTAGATCTAAATCTCCCAGAAAGTTTGTAAAGGTATGTTGGAGATGTGGAAAATAAGGGCACTACAAGAAGCAGTGTAGATCCAAAGTTGAGAAAAAGAAAGGATCTAAATAATCTCCTTCTACAAAAGAAAAGACCTCCAAGGAAGAAGGAGGGGATGTGTACTTGGCTTCTTCAAGACACATGCAAATCATGAGGCGTGGTTGATTGACTCTGGTGCATCTTCTCATATGACTCCCCACAGGGAGTGGTTCTACGAATATGAAACGTATGGTGGAGGTAATATCTTCTTAGGTGATGATTCGACAACCAAAATCATAGGACGAGGAAAATTCAAGTTGAGGCTCATAGATGGAAGGATTAGAACACTGCCTGGTGTTCTGCACATCCCAGGTTTGGCTAGAAATTTGATTTCTGTAAGAAAAATGGATGATGCAGGGGTAAAAACAATATTTGAAAAGGAAACCTATAGGATGGTTCGAGGAGCAATGGTGTTGCTTAAGGGAGTTCGGTTTGGAACTATATATAAGCTGGAAGGAAGCACTATTAGTAATGGGTGTAATAGTTCCATTGTTCCTGATATTGGAGTTGAAGAAGAAAGAACTCCTACAGTCTCTAGAGAAAAGGTCATGTTGTGGCATCAAAGACTGGGGCATATCAGAGAAAAGGGTCTTTGACTACTACACGGTAAAGGTATGTTTGAAGGTATGTCTAACTGCTCTCTAGATTTTGATTTCTGTGAACATTGTCTATATGGGAAGAAGAATCGGGTAAGATTCCCCTCTGGTGCAACGAGGGCGGAAGGAATTTTACAGCTAGTTCACAATGATGTTTTTGGATCTGTGTCGGTCCCATCTTTGAGAAAATCTGTGTACTATGTCTCATTTATATATGACTTCTCGATGAACACTTGGATATATTTCCTCAAGAAGAAATCCGAAGTCTTTGACAGGTTTACAGAGTTTAAGGCTCTTGTTGAGAATCAAATAGAAAAAAGAATTAAGGTGCCGAGGATAGATAATGGCGGAGAGTTCTACGAGAATGAATTTGAAGAATTTTATAAGAAGTGCGGTATAGCAAGGTAGAAGACTAATCCATATACACCTCAGCAGAATGGAGTTGCAGAAAGGATGAACAAGATGTTGATGGAAAAAGCAAGGTGCATGCTCAGTGGTGCTGGGATAGGGAAAGAATTCTGGGCAGAGGTGGTGGGTACTGCATGTTACCTGGTCAACAAATCACCCTCATCAGCGTTGGATGACAAGACTCCACAAGAGGTATGGACTGGTAAGGAACCTTCTCTCACACATCTCAAGGTATTTGGATGTGATGCATATGTTCATGTTCCAAAGGAAAATAGAAGCTAGATAAGAAGGCTGAAAAGTGTATCTTTATTGGATATAAAGATGGTCTAAAAGGTTATAAGCTTTGGAACCCAGAAACTAAGAAGGTAGTGTATAGCTAAGATGTGGTATTTAGAAAAATGAAGGATGTTGTTAAACATGAATTCCTACCAAGTAAGGAATAACCAAAGAAAATAGAGTTTGATTTAAAGGATGATGAATCAGACTTTACAGAAGAACATGAATCAGAACAAGAAGATCCTCATACTCCAATATTGAGGAGATCGGTTCGAGAAAAAATACTACCATAAAGGTATACTCCATCTGATTTCCATTCAAAATTTTCTTTGTCTATTACTAATGATGATCCTAGAACTGTCAAGGAGGCAGTGGATTCAGAGGATGGAAAATCTCTGGAAAATGGCCATGGACGAAGAAATGGAAGCTTTGGATAAGAATGAGGCTTGGGATCTAATGGAGTTGCCGACTCGAAGAAATCCTATTGGCAACAAATGGGTATTTAAAAATAATCTTAATGCAGAAGGAAAAGTGGAGAAATACAAAGCTCGGTTAGTAGCAAAGGGTTATTCCCAGGTTGAGGGAATTGATTTTGGTGGGATTTTTTCTCCTATTGCCAAGTTAACCTCTCTAAGATTTATATTATTTGTTGTTGTTGCATTTGATTTTAAAGTAGAACAGATGGATGTGAAGACGACATTCCTACATGAGGATCTAGAAGAAGAAATCTATATGAAGCAAACAGAAGGTTATGCTATGAAGGGAAAGAAAGAGTTGGTATGCAAGCTGAAAAAGTCCCTGTATGGTTTAAAACAATCACCAAGGATGTGGTATCAAAAAATTGATACTTATATGCTGGGACTTGGCTTCACAAGAAGCAAAGAGGATCACTGTGTGTATTTTAAATTAATTGGTGATCATTTGATTTATTTGGTCTTGTATGTGGATGACATGTTGCTGATAGGAAACAACAAGGAGATTATCTAGCATGTGAAAACTCAGTTGTCCTCTAAATTTCACATGAAGGATATCATTGCTTCAAATTTCATTTTGGACATGGAAATTAAAAGAGACCGGAAAAAGAGGAAACTATGGTTAAATAAGAGAAAATATGTCAAGACAATATTGTAGAGGTTTAATATGCAGGAATGTAAACTGGTCAAGGTTCTTATTCCTATTGGGGTAAAGTTATCTACGGATCACTATCCCAAGACACATGAAGAGGAGGAGGACATGTCTCGTGTTCCATATGCGAGTGCAGTTGGCAGTTTGATGTATGCAATGGTCTGTACTAGACCATACATTGCACATGTAGTGGGAGTTTTGAGCAAGTATATGTCAAAAACAGGGAAGGAGCATTGGACAACAGTAAAAAGGGTTTTTAGGTATTTGCGTGGCACTGCTAGCTATGGATTGTGCTACCAAGGAAGACCGAGATTGGACAAAGTGGTGGATATACTTGGATTTGTGGATGTAGATTGGGTTGGAGATCTGGATCATAGGATATCTACAAGTGGGTATGTGTTTAACTTGTTTGGAGGAGCAACAAGTTGGATGAGAAAAAGACAGGTTGTAGTGGCACTTTCAACTACAGAAGTTGAATACATGGAAGCCACTCATGCAAGTAAGGAAACAATATGGTTACAAAGATTGTGTTCAAGTATTGGGTTGGTACAAGAAGCTATAAAGATAGATTGTGACAGTAAGAGTGCAATTTTTCTGGCGAAGAACCTGACTTATCATTCAAAGACAAAGCATATTGATATTCAATATCACTTTGTGAGAGACATAGTTGAAGAAAAGAAAGTATTGTTGATGAAGGTGGACACTTTGAAGAATGTTGCAGATTCATTAACAAAATCTGTGAGCACTGAGAAGTTCTCTTGGTGTAGAGGATCCATGGGCATTACTACCCTAGATTGTTGACTATGTAACCCTATAACCCCCTGTATGAAAATAAAACAACAAGTGGGAGAGTGTTGGGTATGTGTTATATTCTTTGCATGAGTAGCAGTGTCACATATTTAGGTGGTTTTTCAGCACATGGTTTCTTTGCCAATGGTTTTCTATTTTTGGTTAAGGAATTAGGGTTGTTGACTAATCCAGGTCATTGGGTTAGGGTTTTGTATGCCGTTGGATCCTATATGTATATTGTATTGTAAACAATGTAATATAATGAATGAATATAAAATATGTTGGTTTTCCCGGTTTGGGTTTTTAGGGGAAAAATCTCTGTGTAATGTTTGTATTTGCCATTGTATATTTTCTGTTCTTTTACTGAAAATATGTTTGCAGTAAATATTGTACAAGGTTAAAATATACATAAAAGAGAGGAAATCACATAAACAATAGAGACACATAGATTATCCTAGGAAACCCTCACGGGGAAGAAAATCCACCAAAAAAAATCCTCAATATAGATAGACCAAAAACAAAGTAGAAGATCCTCCTCTACTCCTTCATTAGGAAAGAGTAGTGCACCACTTAACCAAGAGATACGAAGATATATAACAAAACCGTCATTGACATCACCCCTAGTTGCAGTAGCTACTCCTCCAAGACTTGCGCATTTTTTCCTCTTGTTGTAGAGCACATGAGTGAGTGTAAAAATGAGGCGCTAGCCTCCCTTATAAATAGTGGTATGGCTAGCCTAAAATTAGGTCTGGGTTGACCTGTCACTTTACCCTCTTAATTTACATTTAAATTGTCAAGGCACAATAGAGCCGAGTTTTACAAAGGCACAATAGGGCCTAATTAACAAATATAATATAACAATATTATTCAACACACCTTCTTAGGTAGAATATTCTTCGAAGTTAAAATATTTCAACAGTTACAAAGCTTATTAGAATCTAATGCAAAAAATACTTTACATGCAGAAGAAAAAGATTATGATATGTCTATATTTTCTCTATGAGAATAAAATAAAGATTTCTTTTTACTGCCAAACTATGGAGGATATTATTTAATTTAAACATAAACTAAATAAAAAGAAGAACATATACCTATAAGGATTTTGTAGCTGTAGAATTATAAATATCCAGAGTAAAATAATAAATGTGAAAACAAAGTGTAGGATCCAAGCTTGGTATTATAAAACAATTGTTATATATTTTAAAACCATGGCAAGACTATACAATCAAGCAGACCGTTGAGTAAGTCTCATGATGCATATTTATTAAAGAAACCCAAATTGTGATTGAGCATGCATAGAGCATACACATCGATTAAGGTAAGGGATATATGATAAACCCTAGATATAGTATTAATAAAAATTAGTAACCCACAAACAAATTAAATAAGAGAACAACCTCTTGGATGGTTGAACTCCATGGCTATGGCTAAAATCGATTGTTGTATTCTCGAAGAGAAATGAGGTTTCACTATATTAAAATAAAGGCTTGAATGAAAGATGTAGGGTTTCCATTCGACCCTACCATACAAAGAAAATGCATTACTAACAAGTTAACGACGAGAAATATAAAGATAATAAAGCTTTGAAGACAACAATTGAGCGTGAGTTTTTTTTTTTTCCATCACCTTGTGGATTGGGAGGAAAACATGCACCAGTCATATTAACCCAAGTTTATCAGTGTGAAATAGTAACCTGTGACAGAAAATAGACCCATGAAAGAATCAACGCGTAAGAATGATAACTTCATTGTAATTTTTCATCAAAGGAAGCTAGGGTAATATTACTCCTATATAAACTTACCATATTCCCCATCGATTTCTTGAGATTTTGAGTAAGAGTTGACATTTTGGAAGAATAATATCTATGTATATATATACCATACAAACAAAATTTAAACCAGGATACAAAAAGAAAAAAAAATGGAAAGACCCTGCTACGTTCTTAACTCAAGCATGAGTAGTACATAAACGGTTTTACCTCTATTCGTATCATGCATTAAATCAATAGAAAGTTTCAAACCTCCATATCTTCTGGTGATGTGAGCTGAGTCGAGGACTTGCATTCGATATAAAATGCTTCATGAAGCTTGAACAAGACTAATACATTGTTTCCAAGATGCGTTAAATGTAGGAGGTACGAGTAGTCAGAGTAGGTAAGGAGATTACACAACGCGGAGATTACATTTGATGAAACTTACGCCACCTACTTGAGGAACCCTCTGTTAGCATTAATCTTCCCCACCCCAACTTGTTTGGACACATTAATGGTGTGACAACATCCCACCGCTACCCCCTTGGCTCACGTACCCAATGCCAATGTCAAGCTAAGAAACTTTAGCTTAAACCATCATTTAACGCCTCGGAAACCATTCAATGACATAATGGAAATCACCCAAAACATAATTTCCCTACTATGGCAGGGACATAATAAATTAGTAGTGCCAAGGTTGGGTCACGTTGGGCCTTATTATAAGATCAAAATAAGAATTAAAAAAGGA
This sequence comes from Picea engelmannii, assembly GCA_009831015.1. Taxonomy (NCBI): domain Eukaryota; kingdom Viridiplantae; phylum Streptophyta; class Pinopsida; order Pinales; family Pinaceae; genus Picea; species Picea engelmannii. Next base: position 36,970 of record ML835198.1, on the reverse strand, counting down.
CTTTGATGGAGAACGCTTTTACTCTTATTCATGAAGAAATTACATGAAATAAAATTCACAGATTTGGATCTAGCAAGAGAATAACCACCTAACCAAAAATAAATAAATCTTTATTTATTTATGAGAGAAATACGATACAATTAGAGACATCTTACAACCCTTCTCATTTGTTGTATGACTCAAGTACTCTTCCTGTTGTACGAATCTGCTCTACCCTGTACGGATGAACTTCTTTCTGTCTCTTTACAACTATGGTATGGACATGTATATCAGCCCCTTCCTTACACAGGAGAATCTGGCCCTGACTCGACCTCTCTAAGTCACGTTTTCTTGTATCTAATCGGCCCTAGCTTGCCATATCCAGTTCATGCGAGTTTGACTATACATAAACATACAAGGGTACAACTTCCTCCCTTTGACTTGGCTAATCTAACCCTTGTCTAGCTCAAGTTCTCTTCTATGTGGATAATATCTCCTTTCTCCCTTTTTAAGTATTTTGGATATCCATGTGAGTGCTAGCAAATCGATCCCAACCATTAGATCTTGATCGAGATCAATGGATGGGGATTATTATTTCATTGGGATAACTTAACCTTACTTTTGTGTTTTTCATTACATAGAGAACCTGTCCTCACTAAAAAATATTCTAACACTCTCTCTTAGTGAGGAAAGTGTTCTCTATGACTCCCAACTTCTCCTAGAGGTACTCAAATTTTCCTTTAGGAAATCCTTTAGTAAGGATATTTGCAACTTGCTCATTTGTAGAGACATACTGAAGCTTTACTACTCCTTTCTGTACTTTGTCCCTGATGAAGTGGTACATCCTGATCTCAATGTGCTTGGATCTATCATGAAATACTGGATTCTTTGAGAGTTTAATACAACTTTGATTATCACAGTATATTATAGTAGGATCCAACTTTGCATCAAACATGTCTACAATAATCTTTTGAAGCCATAGGGCTTCAAAGTTTGCTTGGCTAGCTACCATGTACTAGGCTTCCACTGAAATGAGAGCTACTGATTTTTCTTTTTGTTGTACCAAGAGATCATGCTTGAACCCAAGATGAAGCAACACCCAAAATTACTCTTCATGTCCATTGTGCTTCCAACCCAATCTAATTTTGAATATCCCACTAGTCTAACTTGATCTCCCTGAACATAATGAATTCCATATTCTATGGTACCTTTCAAGTATCTCAAAATATGTTTTGTTGCAATCTAATGCACTCTCTTGGGGTCTACTATGTGTTGAATGAGAGTATTGACAACAAAACAAACATCAGGTCTAGTGTTAGTCAAATACATCAAACACCTAATCAACTATCTGTAGATAGTAGGATTCACCTTCTCTGACATAGAGGTGTTTAGTTTCTTAAGATTAGTAATCATTGGAGTGGCCATGGGTTTGCAATTCTCCATCCCAAACCTTTTGAGAATCTCAACTGTATATTTTTGTTGACCAAGAAAAATTTCACCCTTTCGTTGCTATATTTCTAGGCCAAGAAAATAATGCATTAGACCCAAGTCTTTCATCTCAAATTCTTCATCCAAGTCCCACTTGCAAAATGTAATCATAGTTTCTTCTCCTGTCAGAAATAGATCATCAATATAGAGTACAAGAATGAAAATGTCCCCTTTACTCATGAGAAGGGTATAAGTTTGAATTTGCGTTACTCTTGACAAATCCAATACTTTGTAGATAACTGTCAATTCTAGAATACCATGTTCTGGGTGCTTTCTTAAGTCCATAAAGGGCCTTGTTCAGTCAACATACATGAATTTCTTTATCATGGAATTCAAAACCCTGTGGTTGTTCCAAATAGACTTCCTCCTCAATATTCCCTTTGAGGAATGTCGTTTTAACATCCATTTGATGTATTTTCCACCTCATCTGAGTGACAATAGACATAATTGCATGAATGGATGTATAACAAGCCATTGGAAGAAAGGTCTTGTCATAATACACTCCTTCCTTTTGAGAGATTCCCCAAGCCATGAATTTGGGCTTATATTTATCAATGCTACTATATGTTGCATGTTTTATCTTATATACCCACTTGGATCTAACTCCAAATTTGTTCTTTGTCCTGGGCACTATTTCCCACACATCATTCTTCATTATGGAGGTATATTCCTCCATCATAGAATCCTCCCAAAAAATTCTTTTAATAGCTTCTTCAAAGCAGGTCAGTTTTGATTCAATCATGTTACTCATGAGAGCAATATATATTCAGTACCTCTAAGGAGGCATGCTCATTTAGACTGAGTTATTAGGCGACTTTACTTTCTCACTATCTTTTTTCAGTAACTGCTCAACCCACTTTGGTTTTCTTTTTCTGGAAGATGCTGGTTGTTCTTCCTCTTGTTGATATTCTGTGGGAAGACCTGAACTCTGAGGGGAAGATACTTCTTGCTGAGAAACCTCTGCTTCCAGAATAGATTTGTTCTGATAGGATTTATGGAAGGATCTCTCTTCCTCAAATTTTATGTCTTTGCACTCTATCGTCTTCCTGGTGGAAGGAATGTATATCCTGTAGGCTTTGTATGTCTCACTGTATCCTACTAGAATTCATTTTTTCTGCCGTAAGATCCAATTTAGTCATTTTCTAAGCAGGGATTCGATAGTAGACAACACAATGAAAAATAAGAAGATGACTAATGTCTGGGTTCTTCCGCATAAATGCTTCTTTAGGATTTACATTTCCAAGCACTCTATGAGGACTCCTATTCTAAAGGTACACAACAATATTACATGCTTTCATCCATAGGAACTTAGGAAGATCCTGATCATGCAACATTGCTCTTGCTTCCCCAATCATCACTCTATTCTTTCTTTCTGAAACCCCATTTTGTTGGGGAGTATATGGAAATATCAACTCCCTCTTAATCCCAAATTCTGCACGAAATTTCTTGAAAGCATGAGATGTGTACTCTCCTCCATTACCATATCTAAGGAATTTTATTCTTTTCCCTATTTTATTTTCAACAAAAGCTTTGAATTCTTGAAATCTTTTGAGCACATCTTTTGAGGTTTTTCCTGTCAAAAAGTAAATCCAAATTTTTCTAGAAAAATCATCTATAAAAATGATGTAGTATCTAAACTTTCCTCCTATGGAAAGAGAAGACATGGGACCAAAAATATCAGTATGAATGAAATCCAAAATACTTTTGGATCTATGATCACTCTTAGGAAATGGTGCTCTTACATATTTACCTAGAGCACATCCCTTACATACCTCATGATAATCTGTGGAGAAAGAAGGAATTCCTTTCACAATCTTGCCCAAAATCTTGAGAGCTCCATGCCCAAGATGATCCATACACCTGTGCCATAACTCACAATCTATGCTTCCATTGTTACTTGCTAGAGCATAATGAGAGTCAAATTGCAACTTATACAACTTGTCTTTTCTCACTCCAATAACTTGCTCAGATCCCTTACTTAGACCTTTTTGTTGGATGTATGCCCTTCGATCCTTGAAGGATACTTCATATCCCTTGCCTTCTAAAATGGAGACTGAGACAAGATTCTTATTTAATCTAGGAACATAGAGAACATCTGAAAGATAGATGGGTTTACTCGACTCCCTCTCAAATTTTATAGTTCTTATTCCCTTTGGATGGTATGCGTAATCATCATCAAGCAGAATCTCAAACCAAAATTCTCTTTCGCTCAAACTGTTGAAGTAATGTTTATGGCTAATCATGTGACTACTCCACTATCTATGTATCGAAAATCCTTAGTTTGGGTATAAGAAAGACATGCTTTGCAGACATCCTCTGCCATTTTAACTTAATGTTTGGATTCTTTTCTTGTTGAGGGATATTCAATTTAACCTGGCTATGATACCATGAAGAAATTATATGAAATAAAATGCACAGATTTGGATCTAGCAAGAGAACAACCACCTAACAAAAAAAAATAAATCTTTATTTATTTATGAGAGAAATACAATACAATCAGAGACATCTTACAACCCTTCTCAATTGTTGTATGAATCATGTACTCTTCATGTTGTTCGAATCTGATCTACTTTGTATGGATCGATTTCTTTCTGTCTCCTTACAAATTTGATATGAATAGGTATATCGACCCCTTCCTTACACGGGAGAATCTGGCCCTGACTCGACCTCTCTAAGTCACGATTTTCCTAGATCTAATCGGCCCTAGCTTGGCTGTATCTAATTCTTGTGATTTTGACTGTACGGATCCGTACAAGGGTACAACTTCCTCCCTTCGACTCGGCTAATCTAACCCTTGTCTAGCTCGAGTTCTCTTCTATGTGGAGTGTATCTCCTTTATCTCTCTTTAAGTCTCTTGGAGATCCATGTGAGTGCTAGCAAATCAATCCCAACCATTAGATCTTGATCTAGATCAATGGCTGAGACTTATTCTTTCATTGGGATAACTTAACCTTACTTTTTGGTTTTTCATTACATAGAGAACTTGTCATCACTAAAAAAATATTCTAACAATTCAATAATATCAATATAGTAATAAAAATAAATACTTCTACGGAAAATCAAAATATTAATAAAATTAAGTACTTTGATGGAGAATGTGTTTGAACCACCTAATAAGATAATAAGAGATAACTATCTTAATTGGTCATCATCTTCCCACCCTTTCTTTTATATGCTTTGTCCTTGAAGGATGGATACAATGTTTTTACCATACTGCATGGATAAGATGGTGAGTTCTTATGTGGAGGCTCTTATAGATCATAATGAAAGAGTTTGTTAATTGAATGCTATGTTTATAATGGATGAAATATTGAGGGTGTAAAAAGGCTCTTTTGGTATTATTCAGAATTTCTAAAAAAAGAGTTGGGTCCATTTTGATTTCAAATATCCTTGTATGTTTATATTATTTTTTGAGAGTCTTGTATCCAAAGTAGAGTAGGAGTTGGAGTCAATAGTAAATGAAATTTGATTTAAAGGAAAGTAGATGTCTATAGGGGTTGTTAGTGAGTTGAACACGTCAAATTGTTCATGTAAGGAGTCAAAATTGAAGAAATCAAGATAAAGTTACAACTAACTCTAGTCAAATTCAAAGAAAAAAGTCAAGAGATATGTTTGAGAGTCTATTGATGTAAGGGGCCAGAGTCAAGTTAGAGATGGATTCAAAGTCAAGTGTTTATTGATATAAATAGTCAAAATAAAGTCAAGTTGAGTCAAGTAAATGTCAATAGCAAGTTAAAGTCAAGAAGAGTTAGGTCAAAGTTTAGATTGTGTCATACTGTAACAATGTTGCATCAATTAAGTTTTCCAATCGATTGTAATAGGATATATTGTTGGGCATTGTGCACACTCCAACAAGGAAATAATGCATGCAAATAATTTAATTGAAGAAATTTAAAGAAGAGAGAAAATAAGTAGACATCAATAATTACAAAAGCAAGTAAAAGAAGAAGACAAAGAATGAACAAGATGAATTTGAGGGTATGAACAAAAGAAGAAAGAGGCAAAGGAATATTAAAGATAAAAGAGACAAAGAAAAGGAAGAAAGTTTAAAGCAACGAAAACAAGAAGAATAAAACAACTAAAGATATATTAGAATGAGTCAGAGAAAAATGAATGAACAACAAAGAAGAAAAATAAAGATAAGAATAAGTGGGGAAAATAATAACGCGTGTTGAAAAAATGATGCAAAAGCAAGTGAATTGAATCCATAGAAAATGAAATCTCTAAGAAGTTAACGATCTAATAAGTTGATGATCCTTCTTGATATTGTTGTTTTGATGATGGAAAAGAAAATTTAAAAGTTTTTTGTATGTACCTAAGTCAAATGATGATGTAATGGTTGCATGCTCTAATGAGGGAAGTACACCCTCATAATTATGGTTATTGATAATTTGTGATAAACCAAAAAACACTTGTGACAAATGAAAGTTTACGATCAACCAAAAACCACTTGTGACAAATTAAAGTTTACGGTCAACCAAAAACCACTTGGTGTAATGAATGGTTTGTGGTAATCCACAAATCATGGGAGAATTGTAATGGTTGAGGGTAACCCAAAAAACCTAGGATGTGGTTACAGGTAAACCATAGAAAATCCAGGATGACAATTGATGATGATGTAGGGGGAGTGGAAAAGGTTTGTGATCCAACACTTGATGAACCATGCATGATGAAAAGTTTCCTAGAGAATTTCCATATATAGTGGTTGGTGATCCATGTATTTTGGTGGATGACTTTTTTATATGGACTCAACAAAAATGACATTCATATTTTGCAGGTAGAAGGTCAAATTAAAACAATCATGAAGATGAAGAATGAATAATATTGTAATACAAAGAGCATAGATGAAAAAGATAAAGTTTGGACTAGTTGAAAAGGCCAATTGAAGAGACACAAGATGATGATTGAATATTGAAATCACAAGTATTCGTTAAAGGGGTGTATGAAGAATTGACTCCTACTTGTGATGATTACTGTTTAAATTATATGATTGAATTGTAATGAAGAAGACCATACATAATGCCTACATATTAATGAAAGATGAGAACAGTGAGAGAAATTAGGGATGAGAATATCATACAAACAATTGAAATATTTAGGGAGAGATTATTGGGGATAGTTATGGAGATGATTGGACTAAATATCTTATTATGACATATTGTTATGGTCACCTACTCTATGTAAATGGAACTATTGAACAATAGAAACACTCATGAGTAATGACTTGCTAAATACAATTTCCCCTTTAGGGTTATTGCAGTGGAAACTCCTTTTGTCCCTTGATATATGCTCAAGTATATTTGTTGTGAAATATTAAACCCAACAATGTGGATGTTTCATACACTTAATTAGGTACTCAATAATGGATGTGAAATGGGGTTGCTGAATGCAATTTTTGTAAAATGCATTCAAGCTCCAAAACAAATTGGTTGTTATTATCCAAGACTAGTGCTAACGTGGAAAGTCCCAAAATATTTTTGGGACATAAGACAAGAAACTCCTCATGCAATTATCCTTTGGTTGGAAGATTGAGAAGATATACAACGTACCCTATTTTCTTAAGAACTCGGTAAGATCCATAAAATCGAGTGCTAACTTCTATATTTTTTTTCATTTTTCAGTGGGAGTTGTTTATAACGCTAGAAGCAAAAACTAATCCAATCACATATTTTGGAATAGGATGGGGTTTTGGACTAATACTTAGATTCTTGTTTCTTTATGTGGTTTTGTGCCTAATTGAAGGTTGTTTATGAGGATTAACCTGCAAACATTGTTATCACCTATAAAAATTTGGAGATACGCCTCAAAGTAGTGGTTGACAACTTCTATTTGGCTGGTAGTCTACAGGTGATAGTTGTGCCTAGGTTGAATTAGATGCCTAAAATACAATAAAGTTCCATAAAAAACTTGCTAGTGAACTTGGGGTCTGTACCACTAATAATAGCCATAGAGAGCCCTACATGACATGCAAATTTATTCAAGGAAGAGTTCAACCTAGGCTTTCTTTGGAGGAATAATTCATAAGAAGAAATGGGCCTATGTTAATCCATTATGAAGATGACATTTTTACTTGCCTAAGTGTAACATTTGATAAAATTCATAGATATGTCTTCTTAGTTTTGGTTGGGGACAAGGATAGGGTAGTGGAGTCCTATGGAAGCCATCATTTTAGAATTTGTCTTTTGAATGTCTCACATATCGTGTAACAAATTTGTGGATGTCTTGCTTTAGATCAAGCTAATAAAATAAGTGATGGGCATTCTGATACATGTTGAGTAACTTCATATGCCCTATAATGAGAGAGCTATATCATCCATGTAAGACATGTGTTTAGAAGTATTGAGATGGTGGGTAAGTAGATGTGATTCTTCCATAGAAGAAGACCATTTTGATGACACCAAGAAGGTCATAATTGATCATCTCAAAGTGACGATTGTTTGGTGTGGGAGTCCTCTTAATACTTAGAATAACATGATGCCCATTTTGGATTTTATGAAGGATATTCCAATGATGATGAATAATTTTTCCCTATGCAATAATGAATTCACAATTTTATTTTCCTTCCATGTCTAGGAAAAAATACAGAGTCAAAACATTGAAGGTTACAAACCCATGTTTGTTCATTATGTTAGTTCTATTGATGTAAGAAATATTAAAGACTGTTATGTTTTTGTATGAAGATTTTCATAGTTATCCATAAATGTGTTAAAATTTATGCATATGAACCATCTTGGGGTTTAAAAACATCCCAATGTTTCAATTGGACACTCCACTCATCATCAAGGGAGTGTCCACTCAAAAAGTTTGGACGTTTCTAAACTCCAACATGATTCATATCTAGAAAGTTTAACAAAAATGTTATGTTTTGTTTTAATTATGAATTGTTCTCTAATTCAAGTTCTATATCCATTTAACCATAGCATGAAATGCTTCTAGCATATTTGTCATAGGTAGAGTTGTGGCGTTCATGCTCTTTTAGTTTCCAACTTTCAAAGGAAATCCATTGTCCTTGTTACATCAAGACAACCCCAATTCATATTATTGAAGCATTACATCTGATTTAGAAGGGGTAAAGAGTAACTGGGAATGTAAACAATGTCATGAAATTTAGCGTATTGAATTAATTCATATCATCAATAGACTAAAAAAGGAGTCATGTTTAAGATTGTAAACAACACAGTGAAACACAAAATAATGGTGGTCAATCATCAAAAATAGTTCATGAGCCCCTAAAATCTCAATTTGAATATGGTGGTTGGTATGAGCTCATCCATATATTGAATCTTAGCTTGATCCATCTTGACCCTATTGATAGAGATGATGTCACATAGGTAGATCATGGGTTGGATAAATGGGCATTTTTTTTAATTACCAAATGATTGAAGTTATTCAAAAAGGAAAAAAACATGGTCAACATGTCGAAGGTGTAGGGGCTAAGTTTGGCTATAAATAATAATATCTTCAAATAAAATATGGACAAGTTTGAGGAGAAACAAGGCAATTGAAGACTTTGAGATAATGGTTGGAAGGTGACAAACACGTTGATGGGGCCAAAGGGCATAACTTCGAATTCATAGAGGCCAAGATGAGTGTGGAAGGTATTTTTATGACTATTAGTTGGTTGAATTGAGTTTTGATAATAAATAGAGTGAAGATAAATTTTAGAAAAGTAGGTGGCAGCATAAAGTTCATCAAGGTTTTCATTAAAAATAGGTATGGTACAAGGACTTTACTTTTGATAGTAATACAATTAAAATCCCCAAAATATGGACATTGTTGGAAATAACATCCAACATCCACATATCTTGTGTGTCAACTAGTCTTTGATGTGTGTGAATAATTGTTAGTTGGAAAAGTGTTTGTTGTCAATTTGAAATGAACATGTAGGACACGTGTTAGTTGGATGTAATAGGTGTTATATGTGGAGATAATCTATAATTTTTTTAAAAGACATATGTAGTGTTTAGCTTGACATGTATATTTTTTGTGATAATATTATCTTCATTCTTTATATAAATAGGGTTATATATAAACAAGGCTACTAGGTAGCATATACCTGCCGAATATAATAATGAAAGTATTGTTTAAGGAGATAGGGAGACAAGGAGTAGACATGAAATGACTAGATGGCATAAATATTTATTACAATAACATTGGAGGAAGTGAAGGCAACAATAAGACTTCAAAGTTTTTGGCCAATAAGATATCAAATAAATGAGATTTAAAATTTAAAATTAACCATTATTTTTTAAAACTTTAGATAAAGGCTTTGAGAGGCTTTGAATATTGAAAGTTTTTATTAAGCATTTCGTTGTAGGAGAAAGAGGTAAAATAAGTTTTCTTAACACTGATGTTTATATGACAATGAGACATATTCACTAATACTACTGCTAAAGACTTATATTTGATGGTGATAGTAGTTTTTAACATTGTTTAATTTTAGTAATATTCTTATTTTGCAAATGTTGATGAAGCTTTTCTTATTTGTGGTGAAGACTCTAATAAAACACATTTAGAAAGGGTTTCCAAGGAACAATGTGGTTTCGTTATTCCTGTTGGATTACTGAGAGGGGGGTGAATCAATAATGAACAATTTATACCACTTATTAATCCTTTTAACCACAACATATATTCCTTTAACATATTCAACAATGTTCATCAGTTCATCATTAATTCATCATATAACATTAACATCCATCAGTGCATAACAAACAATAATAGACACATCCACACAATGCACAATACACACGTAGTTTACATGGAAACCCAATGCGGGAGAAAACCATAGAATTATTTTCTTATATATCTTAAGAATTACATTCAAGGAAGCACCAACTTCCAATTCTCCAGCTCCGACTGGAAGGAGGCTCCAACCCCCTAGTTTCTCAGGCTACAACATGAGGGAAGCTCCAACTCCCCAATTCTCTAGATACAACCAGAAGGAGGCTACAACCCCCTATGTTCTCTGGCTACAACCAAAAGGTGGCTACAACCACCTATCCTTGCCCCATCCTGTCACCCTAAAATATGAGTGTCAAATAGATGATAAAACCACTGCCACACTGTCATTGTGAGATATGCCACTGTAAACATGTACCAACAACCTATAACCAACCTATGAAATTGTCATGTAACTAAAATATACCTGTACTTAGCATGTACCAACAGGTACGTGACCTGTCTATGCTGCAGCTCGCGTATGTACGTGCCCTTTCTATACTGCAGCCCATGTATGTATGCGACCTTTCTATACTACAACCTGCATACACCTTCTAAGAGCTATGGTTTTTACCTTTCTAAAATTCTAACCCTTTTCTACCTCTATCACATCAACTTGCAACCTGTGCCAACCTGTACCAATCAACCTGTACTATCAACCATGTACATCAATCACTCACACAACCTGTACCATCACAAGTGCATCAACTATGCACATCACAATACCTCATAACCATCACCAAGACCATGATGTGTTTTTTACTAATATATCAAGATATCTATGCCACACCATCCATATACCATGTGTCAAAAATACTACTAGAAAGTGCCTCTAAACATGTACCAAACATGTAGCAATCATGTGTCACAAATACTACTAGCAAGTGCCTCTAACAATGCACCAAACATGTACCAATCATGTGTCACCAATACTACTAGCAAGTGCCTCTAAACATGTACCAAGCATGTACCAATCACGTGTCACCAATACTAATAGCAAGTGCCTCTAACAACACACCAAACATGTACCAATCATGTATCACCAATACTACTAGCAAGTGCCCCTAACAATGCACCAAACATGTACCAATCATGTATCAACAAGTCAAACTATGACTCATTAAGATGTACCAACATCACCATACCATACACCTCATGTATGTGCCAACTCATCAATTATATGTTCCAACATGTATCTCAACCATAAACCAATACATATACCAATATAACCAACAAAAGTCCTCTATCAATACATCACACAATACATGATCCAAATACCATAAACCCTTACATAAAACCATGTGCCAAAACCTCACTATTATGTAGCCTCAAGTGTGTACCAATCATATATCAAGACCATTAACAAAATCCTCTCACAATGTACCATAAGATATACCAATAACACTCACACATGTACTAGCCATGTACGACAACAAATCTGCCTCAAACTAACCAACAATTTCACTAGCACATCACAACCAAAAACTCTCAACCATGTACATCAACACTTATACCTTATACCATGTTCCAAGAAATACAAGATGTGCCTCAACACTTAACGAGATGTACCAATGATAAATATTAATTCTACTAGCACTGCATTTCGTAGATATGACTTATATAGTAAGTTCCATGCAACCAATAGCCTCTCTAGGAAAAATCCTCAAACCCCCATAACCATTTCTCATGTAGACAACAAAATCCAACTACTCATAGAAATAAGAAATACCTTTTGAAGCAATAGATAGATATGTTGTACCTGATCACTGTAGACCTTCCTGGGAGCTTGCTTTCGGACTCTAGAGAGATGGCACCTTCAACAAATCAAGCTTCCATGGCTTCTTCTCACATGTACGCACCCTATTCTACTTCCAAACCGCATATGTACGTGCCCTGTTCTATTTCCAGCCCGTGTATGTACGTGACTTCCTCCATTGCAACCTGTGTACACCTAAAAAACTAGGGCTTTTAAAGTATTTTTTGCAATTCCAAAAATTTCACCGTCAATCCTTCGTGCTACCTCAGACTTGCGTAACTTAAGATGCATCAATGAGTACCTGCAATAAACCTTGCACAAAATAGATATTAAATGATATTCAATATGTGCTAATAGGAGAGCCTTGCTATCTTATTTATACTTCCATGTAACTTCCTCAAGGGATTAAATTCTAACCAACTTAACCCAACTTCCTTCTTTTTATGGATAACCCACTTCTAACCACTTGTCCACTTACAACCACTNAATATGTGCTAATAGGAGAGCCTTGCTATCTTATTTATACTTCCATGTAACTTCCTCAAGGGATTAAATTCTAACCAACTTAACCCAACTTCCTTCTTTTTATGGATAACCCACTTCTAACCACTTGTCCACTTACAACCACTTTATCCAGAAATAGTAAGTTCTCCGCATATAGTTATAACTAAATTTATTATTTAATTAAGTTCTTTTGCAACCACTTTCACTTATCCATAAATAATAAACTCACCACTTCTTGTTGCAACCACATTATTATTTAAATAATTTCTCTTTGCAACCACTTTGACTACTTTATTATTTAAATAATTTATCTGTACTCACAACTTCTTGTTGCAACTAACTTTTCTATAATTGGTCAATTAACTTCTTTTCCCTTGACTAACTTCTTGTTGCAACCACTTTATTATTTAATTTATTTCTTGGTCAACGACATTGACTATTCAATCTTCTCATCACAACTACTTTATCATAATTACCAAACTCACAACTTATTATTGCAACTAATTTATTTTTGATTATTATTATCTTAATGCGACAACTATACCCATGATTAAATCCTAGTTACCATCAATTTGACTAGTACACTTCTTCTAGTAACTTCTATAAAAATTGACTTTTTTGACCTTCTAGGGGCTTCTAGATAACTCATGAGGGTTATCCAACTTCACTAAGCCACATCTCCTCAACTGTGAGGAACTACGTGACATACCACATATCAATGGAAATGGCTTGACATGTACTATCCATCTATAATAGTCTTACCTGCATGTTCATTGATCTTCATGCATTTATACCTCAAACAATCCTTGGGTTCCTTAACCACACATCTAGGATGACTCAACTACTTAACCATTTGGAATTCACAAAGCATCTTCTCGTGAAGGATTTCACCATAAGGGGACCACTTTGGAGTTCATTCATTTGGTATTTCCTATCGACCATGAAAAGACAACAATGACCAACCTTTACATCATCCCATCTATACATCAATCCATGAAAACACATCACTATGACACCTCATGAAATCGACCCTTTGACATCAATTACATCAATGACCACATGATCCAATAATACATCAATGATACAAAAAAATAATTATGACACAACTTGACATCAATTACATCAATGACAACATAATCCATCAATCAATACACCAATGATATAAAGCACATTACTATGACAAGACACCAACCCTTTGACATCAATCCTTTGATATCAATGACAACACAATACAACAATATCCCCCTTTGGCATTGATGAAAACAACAACATTGATGTCAACATCAATCATTGATGGAAACACATGGACATGGAAATACTCCTCATCAATATCCATCTCTCCACATCAATGTGGATATCTCTCCCCCTTTGACATCAATGACAAAGGTATATCTCTTTGGGGTTGTTCCCCCTGACTGATCTTTCCCTGAGGCTTATCCTCTTGGCTGCACTGTCCTATGGGATTCTCTCCATGTCTGATGAATATCCCCACCTTTGGAAAAGGGATATCACTTTGATACTATGATGATGGCATGGCTCCCAATCATCTCTCCTCCTGAAATAATGCTAATGTAACCAATCATGGGAAGAAGAATAACTCCTCCTATGGGTGTGTCTCCCCTATCTTCAGTGCAAGATGAACAATATGATACCACTGCAATTTGCTTCTGCTGCAAATGCTACTGCTCAACCAAAACATAGATCAACTGCTCAAGAATGATCTTCTCTTCCTATGATGATCCTTAGACCTGTCCATGCATCAAACTCATTCCATACCATACATAATGAAGCAAAAGATATGGCAACAACAAATAGAGAATCATGAACAAAACATCAACTATGTACATCCTGTGCCATACTATGCACCAACCATGCACAACACCCATGTACATCAACCATGTACATCAATACCATACAATATACCATAAGATATCATCAATGGAGCATATCAACCATATTCCACTACCAACATGCCAACCACATGCCTCAAACACGTGTCATATCACTCATGATATGCTTCTACCATGAACCAAGTGCCACAACCATGTATCCCAACCATCAATATATCAACCAAGCATCTCAATTATATCATCCCATACATCATCCACATATCTTGTGTGTCAACAAGTCTTTCATGTGTGTGAATAATTGTTAGTTGGAAAAGTGTTTGTTGTCAATTTGCAATGAACATGTAGGACAAGTGTTATTTGGATGTAATAGGTGTTATATGTGGAGATAATATATATATATATATATATATATATATATATATATATATATATATAAATACATACGTAGTGTGTAGCGTCACATGTATAATTTTTGTGATAATATTATCTTCATTCTTTATATAAATAGGGTTCTATATAAATAAGGGAAGAATGAATGAATGAATTCCTTCAAAAGTGCACCTTAAATCGATGCATTCTTGTCTACCACTTCTCAATATTTTTGCATGGTATGAGAGTTCAATCCTAATCTCCTATTGAAGAGGCTTTGAATATTTAAAGTTTCTATTAAGCATTTTTTTTGTAGGAGAAAGAGGTAAAATAAGTTTGTGTAACACTGATGTTTATATGACAATGGGACATATTCACTACTACTACTACTAAATACTTATATTTGATGGTGATAGTAGTTTTTAGCATTGTTCATTTTAGTAATATTCTTATTTTGCAAATTTTGATGGAGTTTTTCTTATTTGTGGTGAAGGCTCTAATAAAACACATTTAGAAAGGGTTGCCAAGGAACAATGTGGTTTTTGGCGTAGACCCCCACCCTCACCTAGGGTCCACCGACCTCTCGTTCTAAGGATCTTCGAATTACCCTAGTTGGATCAGCTCACAAGGTCTCTCTGGACCTTTTAGTTTCAGGCTCCACAGGTCTTTTCTGCAGTTTTCGGGCCCAAAACCCTTTTTTACTAGGCTCCCACTGATCAAGCACTACCTTCTCATGACCTCGGGCTCAAAACCAGGGGCTTACCTATTGTTCTATGCCCAATTTAGAACCTTCGTGCTCCAGGCATCTCCAATAGACATACCCCGCAATCCTCCTGAACCACAACTTCACGGAGTATCCAAATCCTATCAGAATTGACGGTTTGGAGCGATGACAGGTGGATCGTCTAGATCCCTTTGGGATTTCAGGGCTTCGGGGTTTCTCCCGTCACCAAACCTTTGTACTTCTCCGAACGCCATGGTAACAGAGTGGATCTCCACCCTCCACGCATCTCCTCTGAGATCAATGGTTGATGATGCTTCAGCCTCCGGGGATCATAGCACTCTCTACCCTTGAAACCTCTGAACCCTCAATATTTCAGAGTCTCTAATATGCTGACAACTGTCTTTTAGACCAACGGTCCCGATGGAATTTGAGACTTTGGTCTTTGAGATTCCTTCCTCCACTCCTCCCAGCGACTGTTCCTCCAACCGGTGAAGTAGCGAAGGGATAGATATGTTGCCACATGTCACCCAATCCGACGGTGAGGATGGGTTTCGGACCTCTGGGCCTTTGGGGATTGCATTCACCTCCCCCCTTAAACCTTGCACAATCTCTCTATATCTAACGGTTGTCATATCTTCAACAACCTCCCGAATGGATCTCATCCTTTGACTTGGGAAACTCAAGAGAGCTCCCTTCTTTTGAGTATTTCGACCGCTATCTCTCCTAAGCTTTTTCTGCTTGGGTTTATTCCTCCTCTGGGCACTCTCGAACCTCTAGACTTAGAGACTTGTCTACATCTCTCCCATTGCACTCTTGTATACGCTATCCCTCCTGATATTGAAAAGTTTAAAGGGTTTTGACCCTTGACGCCCGCCTGGCACTGCTCTAACACTTGAATCTATGAATGCTTTCCCTTTGTCTTAAAGGGATTCAACAACTATGTAGAGTGTCGGCCCTTTTTCACTCCTTGCAAGGGACTTTCAATAGAGAATGATATACTCTAAGGAGTATATGTGTGCACTCCTTGTGTAGCCTATGCAACACACCTCTATCCCTCCTGAGCTTGAAAAACTCTTATCCTAACTCCAGGTCTACGCACTCCTTGCGTGGGCACTGTGTGATCCTCGACCAAGTGTTCCAGAAGAGAAACAATTGAAACTTATACTAAGTTGATAAGTTGATTCACGAAACAAAAAATACATGAAATACATGAATGAACAAGTTAAACACAAACAGTGGCAGTAAACTCATTCAAGTAATTCACTCAGGGATAGATAAAACACACATTTGAGCAATCTCCTTCTCATATATTCAGTAAAAATGCATATACAAATTTCTTACAAAATGTCTTCGTTTCTCCTTTCTATGTCTC
>ML835197.1:65550-78030 GCA_009831015.1 Picea engelmannii | reverse complement strand
TCGGTAAAATTATTCAATGTACTCTTTCAATGATAAACCCCTCTGTTTCAGGTTTTGCAATCTTCTGTAAAGATTGATTTGGTAATCCTTTGGGATGAATTTAGCTTTCAACTTAGCTACCATCCTATCCCAGTTTTTAATTTTATGCTTACCATTTCTCCTGCGCTCAGCTTGCATTTCATCCCACTATAATGTTGCATGGCATTTTAGTCTTGTCACTGCATGCTTCACCATCTTGTCTTCTTCGATATCTTCGTAATCGAAGTATTTATCCATAGCGCGTACCCAATATAACAATTCTTCAACTTCTAGATTTCCTTCATACATAGGTACCTCTATTCTTTCTCTGGCTCCTATATTTGAAACAACTTTTATTAAGTGATCTTGTGCAACATCCTCTACGTGAGGTGCTTCACCCTCATATTCTTCTCCCTTAGATTCACTGACATCACCAATGTCTAGTGCTCTTCTCTGTGTTGTTTCCATGGTGTCCAACATCATTCAAAGTCACCTAATTTCTTCTTCCATTTCTGCATTTTCTCTTCGCCCTCTGGGTGGCATGATTTTCACTGCATTACCTACAAACAAGAATTGGAAATTATTTGATACCACAAATGATACTAACTTTCCTCCTTTCTCCTTTTGTCTATTGTCTGCAAACAAATTTAATCTCAGCTCTCATACCACCTGATGCAACCCCCCTACTCCCTCGTAGGGTTGCGTGACCTCCCGGTCTTGGATCTTCGATTCTCGAGTCAAAAGACTCTCTGGAACATTAAAGGTCCTTCTATATATCTAAAACACAGCCCCCCTCGGATTCTTGGTGTAGGTCTGATAGCAACCCGTGACCTTCCCCTTTCACTCTATGCAAAAAATCAGAATGTCAACGTTAGCTCCCTTTCAGATAAAACATCACTTGATATGACCTGTGGCTATGACCACGTGATTGCATCCGCGGTCATAAGTAGTCTGGAGTTAAACCACTTTTGGGCACGCAATGCTCCTATGACCTCCATGCATCCCCTTGGAAAAACCACGATTCAAATTGCAGCTCTCCTTCGAGTCCTTAACCTCCTCACAACTTATGGCCCGACAACAACATGGGATAGTTGATCTCACAATCTTGACGATAACGTCCAAATCGACGTTCAGATCTATGCCCTTCTTATCTATGGACCAAATCAATTCTCTCTGAATCAACGATCAAGGTTCTCTTCACAGTTTCAGACTCCGGGAGTTTAAAATATCAAACTCAGCTTCCTTTCGTACCTCACACTTCTAGAGTTAGCGATCTTCAGACACCTATCCTTCCGACCAACAACCCTTACTTCACCTGGGTGTTTGACCTTTAGGTACCTCTATTCTTGCTCTGGCTCCTATCTTTGAAACAACTTTTATCAAGCGATCTTGTGCAACATGCTCTACGTCATGTGCTTCACCCTCAGCTTCACTGACATCACTAGTTTCTGGTGCTCTTCTCTGTGTTTTTTCCATGGCGTCCAACCTCATTCAAAGTAGCCTCATTTCTTCTTCCATTTATGAATTTTCTTTGCACCTTATGGGTGGCATTATTTTCACTGCGTTACCTACAAACAGGAATTGGAAATTCTTTGATACCACAAATGATACTAACTTTCCTCCTTTCTCCTTTTGTCTGTTGTCTACAAAATAATTTAATCTCAACTATGATACCACCTGATGCAGCCCCCCTACTCCCTCGTAGGGCCGCACGACTTCCCAGTCTTGGATCTCCGATTCTCGAGTCAAAAGACTCTCTGGAACCTTAAAGGTCCCCCTCTGTATCTAAAACACAGGCCCCCTCATCTTCCTAGGGCAGATCTGACAGCAACCTGTGACCTTCCCCTTTCACTCTGTGCGAAAACTCAGAATGTCAGTGTTAGCTACCTTTCGGATAAGACCTCACTTGATATGACCTGGGGCTATGACCACGTGATTGCAGCCGCAGTCATAAACGGTCTGGAGTTAAACCACTTTTGGGCCCGCAATGCTCCTATGACCTCCATGGATCCCCTTGGCGAAACCATGGTTCAAGTTGTGGCTCGCCTTCGATTCCTTAATCTCCTCGCAACTTCTGGCCCCACAATGACATGGGATCATCGATCTCACGATCTTGATGATAACATCCAAATCGACGTTCAGATCTGCTCCCTTCTTATCTATGGACCAAATCAATTCTCTCTGAATCAACGATCAAGGTTCTCTTTGCAATTTTGGACTCTCTGAGTTTGAAATATCAAACTCAAATTCCTTTCATACCTCACTCTCCCAGAGTTAGCAATCTTCAGACACCTGTCCTTCCAACCAACAACCCTGCCTTCACCTTGGTGTTTGACCTTTTAGCCTCGATCAATGGTCCAACGAATCCTTCTTGATCGATGGTCGAGATTTCTTCCGGGGCTTCAGACTTTTGAGATTTCAAATCTCAAAACCCTATTTCTCAATGAATTTCACCCAGAGTCTAAGATCCACTGACGCATGTCCCTCCTGATCCAACGATCGAGGGTTACTTTGGGATTTTACTCGGAGTTAAGAGATTTTCTCCACGTCTACTCTGAATCCAACGGTCCAGATCTTATTCCGAGACTTTGGGTCTTCGCACTTCGACGATCTCAATTCTCAAACTAAAAATCCACTTTGGATTTTACCCCGAGTACGAGATCTATTGACAAGTGTCTCCTCCCAGATCAATGACTCACGGCTCTTCGGATCTCCGCACTTTGGGAGTTTCAAGTCTCAAACTTGACTCTTTATGAGCTCACGATATCTAACGACCCACACTCCTCTGGATCTAACGGTCCAGATCTCGTCAGGATTTTGCGTATTGGGATTTCGCATATGATGGAGTCGAAAGAATATTCACCTTCATTCTCCCGATCCTTGAAATGTTGAAATTCTCCTTGGAAAATCAATGGTCCAGATCTCTCCTCAATCGACGACTGGGATCTTCTTGCGATTTTGTGTTTCACAAGCTTCACGAATTTACCCTTTGACTTCTTTGAGTCACGAGTCAGTGAAATGATGATCATTCACCACACGTCCCTTCCGATGGATGGTTTTGATGATGTCGAGATTTCACAACTTTGCAAAACCCTCTCTTCTGTGCAACTCCAAATAGTTAAAACTCATTCATGTTCCTTTGGATCCAACAACTGTTAGTCCATGTGTTCAGATCTAATGGTTGAGATCTGATTTCCCTGTGCTTGTTCCTCCTCTACCTAGACATAGATATACTGGTCCATGTTCTTCTCCACAACCAATCAGACGGTTAGTGTCACTCCTCCTCCTGAGATTCTGATATCTCTCCACTTGTAAGATTTATCCATTTTCAAAGGTTCCCAATCTTTGTTCTCCCGACGAATCTGCCTCTAGGATTTCGTCAACACTCATGAAAAGTTCTATCCCTTCTAATCTTCTATCCTTAAAATGATTTTGACCTCCCACACACACCTTGCATTCTCAGGATTTTGAATAACTTAGTGCGAAGGAGTTTCTTGAAAATAAAATGCTTCTCGCCCACCTGACATTCTTCTGCGCTGGTCCTTCGAAGCTTGTTGGCTTCTTGATGTTGTGCACACCTTGCACCTGGTATGAGTTTCTTTGATTCTCTCTGAACTTCTTTGAGTCAATCTGAGACTCAATCGACACACTCCTTGAGTTGGATATGCACACCTTGCATATAGTATCAGAAGAGAAACGATTGAAACTCAACCAGCTTCGTCACAAACTCATACAGTTAATCTCTCGAACAATCATACATGAACGAATTGAAACAAATCATACACATAGAATAACATTCATTCAATCACACATGAAATGAACATAGTCCAAGGATTTGGGACAACTTCTGTCTATTCTATTCATTCATGAAAAACAAAATACATAGTGTTTCTGCTACTCTACTATGCTCTATTGATCTCTCTATTCTTGTCTATATGTTACAATACAATACTGAAAAACTATCTAAGGACCGGCTCCACGAGCTCTCTTGTCATGTTCTAAAATCTATCATTTCAAATTCAAATCTATTACCTACTCTATCCTATTACAATAACTACTAGTTATTTCCAGATAGAGTCGACACTCCATATCTTCAATTTCTTACAGTCCTTCAATACTTTACAAACAAGTTACATTTTAAAATGTTGTCTACAAAAATATCTCAACAACCAATTAAATTCTGAGTTAAATGCTTGATTTGAAACTCTGTCATTGTTGAGATGTCATTCGTCTGCCTCCACACGTGCACTGTTGACTTTGAAGGCGATGCTCCTGCATCAAATTTCACCATTGTTTTTCAGACATACACTAAATTTACAACCCAAGTTGAATATCTAAGAGGAACTATAATTTTAGCATCTAATATTTTTTTCAATTCCTTTTCAATTATTGGGAGAAGAATAAACTGTACCTATCTTAATTTTTTTCTAAATCGTTTAGATCCCATTTTGAGTGGAATCCTATGTTGGATTATACTAGTGTCATAAGTTATTAAGTACTCATATGTTCATGAAAAAAATTCAATGAATTCTTTAAATAAATCAACATACCTAATTTTTTGGTCAGTACGTAGAATTTTTGAAAATTTATATTCTTTGGTTCTTGATCAGTATCAATGTTACAATATTCTACCTCTTCAATCCGAGGATGACTAGAATGATTGGTAGCAACATCATCTTTATAAAATAATTTTTCTAGAGGTACTAATCCTTTTGGAATTTTAATGTTTCTTAATATCATCGACTTATGTTTAACAATCATATTTTTCATTTTAGAAACAAAATGAAAATTTTCATTAAGATAATTATTATCATTCTCATTTTATTGATCAATATGAGTTGCAGAAAATTCATCAACCAATTCTACAAATTTATTAATTTCTTGATCATCTTCAAATACCTACCAATGTTTAAAATTACCAGGAATTGAAGATATTTACCTCATCTCCACCTTATATTTGAGCTTTGGAACATCTGGAGGTCTGAATGTACCTGCTTCCACTATTGATTTTCATATCTAGGAATTGCATGGATATTGAATTTTAAGAATAAATTCTCAACTAAATCCCAAACAAAATGTATGTATGCTCTCATTCTTAGATGTTTGTCTTGATAAATCTTTTAATTTGTTTAACAATCAACTCAACATCTCTATAAACTATGAGATTCACAATTTTCAAGTTTATAGTTGTTTCCAAAACCAAAACTAGAGCTTCACATTCACACACATTATTTGTAGTATCAGTTTCAAATTATAACCAAAAAGAAAATGAAATTGATTTATGAGTAGGTGAAATAAAAAGAACACCAGCTATGGAACCCTCCCAGGATGAAGCTCCCTCAAAATAATTTTTTCACATTCCATTTTCAAAATCATCATTTTCACAAAAAGGAGTATTTACATTTTCTGTACAAACTTTTGATTCATTATTTACAGATAAAATAAATCAGCCAAAATCTTGATCTCTTTAATATACAAGATAAATATTGGGATTTTTGGGATCACTAATTGTGAATGCAAGTTTCCATTTGTAATGTACCTCCTAATTTTCTTCCCCAAAATCTAGATAAAATAATTCCATAATTCACAGGAACATCTGCCACAACCACATCCCTCATAATGCTTTTTATAGGGATCTGAGCTAAACTTACTACAAGATATTTGATCTTCCCTAATGTTAGGACTCTGTAATTTCTCAGGTTGAGGAAGAAGTTGACAGAGGTAATCTGATCCAGAATCGGATCCAGGAGGCTTCCCAGGTCCAAAAAGGCTCAAAAATGAAATTTCTCGGAATCAGATGAAACCAATTCCATTGCAAATGGCTTATCACGTTGATTCTGACCATATATTTACTTTCTCAAATGGGCGTTGTATGCAAGAGTTCTTGCACTCTGGTTGTTTTTCCAAACAGGCAAAAAGTCAAATAGGTCAACAGCAAAAAATTCAATGCTGACATCAGCATGATGTCATCATGCTGACGTGGTAGCATGACACATGGCAGAGGCATATTGGGCTCCATACAATTGACATGGACCAGCTAAAATGTGACACATGTAACCACTGGAAGGGTGACACATGGCACGCTCATACATGTGCCACGTGCCCCTACCATACGATGACATGTGGAAGGTATGGATGCTGATCGAAAAGACAAGTGGAAGGTACAGTTGCTGATTGGGAAGAAGATTTGAACCAATCTCATGTTGACAAGTGGCACATCCTCTAGAAAATTAAACGGTGCCACGTGACCCGGACTTGGGCTGCCATGTGGCACCCTGTGGTTGGCTCGTTTGGTATATGCAAAAATGTTTTGGTTTCCCAAGATTCAAACTAGAGACCTCTCTATGGATGAGTGACTTGGTGGAAGGGAGGATTACCATCTCGCCACATTGTTCCTTGATAGACCATAGTCACATTATTTTATTTAAAGTGTATGTGTTTGGTAAGGAGGGTGGAAAGGGGCTGGGGCTAAGCCCCAACCCACAATTTCATTTTTATCGGAGACCACAGTGTATAGGGCACGGGCGCCACTACATAAACCTCCAGCATGCAGTCTCGAGTGACTCCATGTAACTCGAGGCTTTTTGATTGGGTTGTTAGCGCAGGGTACGGGGCACGGTCCTATACAAATACATAATGTGACCTTATATTTCGAGATAAGGGGCTAGCACACATCCCTATGGGCTGGTGCTTGGCCACATCAATGCATGTGACCTCAATCTGGAGTGCATGCCCAGCTCTAGGGGATAATTCTGATATTTTGTTACATGGGTGGGTTTTTGACCATATAGTAGTGGATTTTATGCCTGTAATTGGAGATTTTTGCCCATTTTTGGGGGATATTGGGCTCTTTTTGAGGCCAGATCTTGGGGGAAGCTGGGAGATGATAACCAACCCCATATCTATATAAACCAAGCCTTCTTGATTCCATGGGAGGATATTCAAAGAAGATTTATGCTGAAACAAATCTAAGCCAAAGCCATTTTTATGCAGGGAATCTGTTGAGGAGCGCATCTTTGCTTACCATTTTTGGGAGCTCCGATCATCCATTTTGAGTGTCGTTTCTTCTGTTGGGTTCTAGATATTTGGGAAAACAAGATCATATCATACTTGTAGCCTTATTACACTTCTACAATTTACTTATTGAGATTTGAACAGAAATAAAGAAGCCTCATGCACTAAGACAAAAGGCCCGAAGACGTAGGCGAGATTGCCAAACTCCGTTATCACTTCTCTTGTTATGGTTTGTTGTTCTTATTGCTTCATTTTAGTTCTGTATATGTGTTCATGGTTGTGATATATTCTCATATCTTCTTCCTCTTTCATTAAGCTGCTTAATTGGTTAATAAACACATGCATAATGACTCAACCACAATTATTTAAAAGATCTTTTCGGATCAAGTGGTATCAAAGCTAGTTGACGTTTGGATTTGAGTTTTTCATGTTAACCAGGGAAAAGATACAGTGTGGTGAAGGCGAGCTTGTT
The DNA here is from genome assembly GCA_009831015.1 of Picea engelmannii. NCBI lineage: Eukaryota > Viridiplantae > Streptophyta > Pinopsida > Pinales > Pinaceae > Picea > Picea engelmannii. Next base: position 70,526 of record ML835197.1, on the reverse strand, counting down.
GAAGAGAATCCATTAATTGGATTGAGAAAGAGAGATTCTCACTCCGAGAAGATGGCATCAGAAGAGAGACTTTCTCGGGATGAGAAAGAGTTTATAAAAAATTTCTTTGCTATGTCAGAGATGATGAATGTTTTGTACGAGGATTACTTGGAACGAAAAAGACCAGTTTTGGGTGAATCTTCAAAGGGAAAAAGTGAGGGGGGAGAGGATCCTCCTCAAATTCCTTCTTCACCTCCATCATCACCTCGTTCTTCTCCTTCTTCTTCAAGTTCTAAATCCAATGCAAAGAAACATGTTCCTAAACATAAGAATGAAATGTCATTATTAAAACTTGATGCTAAATTCAAATTGCCCATATATGATGGTGAAGTTAATGTAGAGAGACTTGAAAATTAGGTCAGGCAGATGGAGGTTTAATGCAGTGTGAAACATATCAAGGATGAGGCCACACAAATCAAGTTGGCATATTTGAGACTTGTAGGTACAACTCTCATCTGGTGGAAAAGGAAGTTGCAAAACGGAACACAACAAGTGGGTAATGTATTTCCATCATGGTAAAGTTTCATTTCTACACTTAGGAAACAATTCTATCCTTTGGGTTATAAAGAAAAAGCGTTAATTGAATGACAAGCTTTAAAACTAAGAAAAGGACAAACAATGCAAGAGTATACATATGGCTTTAGAAAAATGGCATTGATGTTAGATATCCCTTTACATACATAGGAAACCCTTATGAAGTATATAGGAGGTTTACCTACACATATTAGAAACATTGTATTCATGTTTGGACCCACTAACCTTGATGAGGTTTCTGTTCAAGCGACATACATTGAAGCAGGGAAAGCAGGTGTATCATGGGAATTGTATTCAAGGAAAGAGGACAAGAGGAAGTGGATAGGAAAAAAGGCAAGTTCAATAGCGAGAAAGGAAGAGAAACCCTCTTGAAAGCATTGCAAGAAAGAGGGGCATGATGAGGACCATTGTTGGCAGTTGCATCCCAAGAAGAGGCCAAAGTGGTTCAAGGAAAAGAAAGGGAGGCAAACAATTGCAACGACAAAACAACTGACAAACTTGGGATCAGATTCAGGTGATGAATCAAAGGTCTCATTGGTTGGTATGACAGGTAGAATTGGTGAAGGCATTGATTGTAGAAGTAACTTGTTTCATATAAGGGTAATCATGCGACACACTAAGATAAACACATTAATCGATAGTGGATCTCAATCTCATTTAATCTTAGAAGAATTGATTAAGAAATTGGGGTTAAAAACATAAGTACATCATAAGCCTTACACACTTAAATGGATAAGCAATCATCATCAAATGCACATAAAAAAGAAGTGCACAATCAAAATTTCAATTTCATCTAAGTATGTGGACGAGGTAACATGTGATGTAGTGCCATTAAGTGAATGTGGAATGGTCTTAGGTAGTCCATATTTATATGATCGTAAGACAATCTTCTACAGGACAAAGAATCAATATCAATTAACCAAAGCAGGTCAAGATTATGTGGTTCATTCTCATCATGTTAATGGAAATAAAACACTTCAAACGATGGAACAATTAAAGAAGGCAATGCAAGCAAGAAACAAACCAATAATTGTTTCAAATGAAGTAATCGATCTTAAGCAAGAACATGAAATGATTATTGAATGGAAAATCAATCACAGTTTACTTCAAAATAAGCTCATGTCGTGAAAATATTATAACTATATCAGTTTATTTTCAGTTGTGTTTTTGATGCTATCATTAGTAATTTTGTCTACATGTATGATAATGGCTTCAGTCAAATGTGACAGGGTTCAAATGCCTAACAATGTGTTGTCAATTGTCATGATTGTGTTACAATTGATCCTGATAAGACAGGTGCACATGATAGAGTTCAGAGACAGAGGACAACCTGGGTGGCCTATCCAAAGCTTGCTGACTAGTCAGTAACCTTTTGGGGACCAAAAGGTCCTTTAGTGGGGAGGTGTGATCCAGAATCAGATCCAGGAGGCTTCCTAGGTCCAAAAAGGCTCAAAAATGAAATTTCTCGGAATCAAACAAAACCAATTCCATTGCGACGAACTCATCGCGCTAATTCTAGCCATATATTTACTTTCTCAAACAGACACTATATGCAAGAGTTATTGCACTCTGATCATTTTTCCAAACAAGCAAAAAGTCAAACATGTCAACAGTAAAAAAGTCAACGTTGACGTCAGCATGATGTCATGCTGACATCATCGTGATGACATGGTAGTGTGACACATGGCAGAGGAACAATGGTATCTATACAGTTGACATGGACCAACTAGAATGTGACACATGTCACCACAAGAAGGGTGACACGTGGCATGATTGTACAGGTGCCACGTGGACCTACCATACCGTGACACGTGGCAGGTACATACATTGACCGAGAAGACAAGTGGCAGGTACATACGTTGAATGAGAAGACACGTGGCAGGTATGGTTTATGAATGGGAAGAATATTTGGACTAATCTCGTGTTGACAAGTGGCGCGTCCTCTGGCAAATTAAACAGTGCCATGTGGCTCAGACTTGGCCTGCCACGTGGCACCATGTGGTTGGCTCATTTGGTATATGCAAAAATATTTTGGTCTCCCAAGATTCAAACTGTAGACCTCTCTATGGACTAGTGACTTGGCGAAAGAGTGGATTACCATCGCGCCACGTTGTTCCTTGATACACCGTAGTCACATTATTTAATTTAAACTATATGTGTTTGGTAAGGAGGGTAGAAAGGGGCTAGGGATAAGCCCTAGCCCACCATTTCATTGTTACCAGTGACCATGGTGTATAGGGCGTGGGTGCCATTACATAAACCTCCAGCGCACGGTCTTGGGCGGCTCCATGTAACCCGAGGCTTGATGATTGGGTTGTTAGCGCAGGGTACGGGGCACGGTCCTATACAAATACAACATGTGACCTTATATTTCGAGATAAGGGGCCAGCCCACAACCCTATGGGCTGGTGCTTGGCCACATCAATGCATGTGACCTCAATCTAGAGCGCACGCCTAGAAATATGGGCTAATTCTAATATTTTTTTACACAGGTGGGTTTTTGACCATATAGTAGTGGATTTTATGCTTGTAATTGGAGATTTTTGCCCATTTTTGGGGGATACTGGACTCTTTTTGAGGTCAGATCTTGGGGGGAAGTTGGAAGATGATAACCAACCCCATATATATATATAAACCAGGCCTTCTTGAGGCCATGGGAGGACATTCAGAGAAGTGTTATGCTTAAAGAAAGCCAAGACAAAGCCATTTTTATGCAGGGAAGTTGTTGAGGAGCGCATCTTTATGGGCCATTTCTAGGAGCTCCGGTCATCCGTTTTGAGTGTCATTTATTCTATTGGGTTATAGATATTTGGGAGAACAAGACCAGATCATAATTGTATCATTATGGATGTGCGACAATGTACTTATTGATCTTTGAACATAAATAAAGAAGCCTCACCCACTAAGACAAAAGGCTCGAATATGTAGGCGAGATTGTTGAAATTCGTTATCACTTCTCTTGTTATGGTTTGTTGTTCTTATTGCTTCATTTCAGTCCTGTATATGTGTTCGTGGCTGTGATATCTTCTTATATATTCCTCCTCTTTCATTAAGCTCCTTAACTGGTTAATAAACGCATGCATAATAACTCAACCATAGTCATTTAAAAGATATTTGCAGATCATAATCACAAAACCACTTTGGAGTCTAGGATCTAGCCCTCCTAGACTCAGAGAGGGATCTCTCTATAATATTTAGCTTTGTTTACTGGTAATTTTAGGCTATTTATGATAGTACAGGGTTTGGTTTTTAAATTTTTTGGTTGGAACAACAAGGGAGGGCCATTGGGCAATGGAGTCAAAGAGGCACGGGTGATGAATTTGCAGAAATATCAATCTCAAGTGAAACAGGGAAAGGTAGGCATACTACTGGATCTAGTAAATTTGGATGAAATGAAATAGGAGAAAAGAGACAAGATTAATTGAGAAACAAAGCAATTAAGAATTTTGCCACTAAATATTAGAGGATAACATTTAAATCATCCATAGTGAGAATCAGAGTGTATCTTTCAACAAATTTTGATCTTTAACCTTCTGTAAGATAATTCAGAAAGAAACCAATATGTAAACAGAGAAAACATATTACAGAAGAGGCACTTCACCACATAGATATGGCACATGAATCCTGAACAACGTGTCTTGTATTACTGCAAAAGGTCCCTTGACCTCAATGAACTACTTTACATCGAATGATCATCTTTCTTATTACAAATTTTCCACCCTTCATACTTCAAAATTAGAAGTATTTATAAATTTATTACAAATGATCATGTCATAACTGATCAAGATTTATTTTTTGGAAGATCTAAAACTAATTATTACAAAAATAGAAAACCAAAAGAATTTTTGCCACAAAATCTGGACAGGTTACAGTAAATCTCGAGTTGTTGACATTGTTTTGTGCATTAGTTGGTACATATGTCACCTATGTATAATGATTTCCTGCAAAATTATCAGGCATTTAAGTCTGGAATTTGTTATTTCATGTTGTTCTTTTGCTGCAAATATCTCCACGCAATCTACTTACTTCCCTGTCAATTGTGTCTCTTTGCCATCTATCCCCCTTTTGAATTATTACCTCCTAAAATTTTGAAAAATAGGGTCAAAAGGAGTCTTCAAATATCACAACCTGAGATATCTATGTAAACATTGAAGGATTTTTTTGTATATCAACTTATTTTGAGAAAAAAACATGTTTTGGTTTTTTAAAATCCATCTTCATCTGAGTGGGATCTGCATTTGAAAAAGATGTGTCAAACAGAAAAATCTTGAATACCGGAAAATGGGGCTCAAAGATTCTCTTGATTCTCCCAATATGTAACATATATTCTAAATATGGGAGAGGTTATTATAAATTGGCCTGTTTTGAGAAAAAACCTCTTCCGGTTTCTCAAAATGTGCCCT